>CM034156.1:448627961-448832961 GCA_019776745.2 Taxus chinensis
CAAAATGTGCCACCACAGCTTCTACGCGGCCCCGTCATTGGTGACTGACGAGAGGTCGTTGTCTGACCTCCAGCCTCCTGTGCCTCCATCCTCCATTAAGATGCTACTTACTTAATGGATTTGTCAATGAAGCTCATTTTACAATTTTGACACAAATGACAAGACGTCGGTTTCTACCGATATTGCGCCTTTTTACAAACAATTAAAATTTTAATATAGCTAAAAGCTATTGATTAAAATTTTGACATATACTTTTTTTAAAATAACAAAAAAACTCAAATTTTGAATAGAATCTCACACACTCATATATGACTTTTGACTAACACAACTCAATGCTAAGGTCATGACAATAATAAATCTATGAAGTTCTACACAATCTCTAGCCACCATCACGTACATAATTCTCTACCACCACGTGGCCCCCCAAATTTGTACCATTTGGAAAAATATTGCGGTTTCCTAGTGGTATTATGTGTGTCAAGTTGTATTCCCAAACGGAGGAGAGTCCAACTTCTAAGGTGGAATGGCAATCAATAGATAACCACATGAGATTGCAACACTGTATTTATGAAAGGAAGCACAATAATGAACTGAGATCCAATGCAATATAGAATCGAGATCAGGATTGGAGTCACTGTAGGATATGTCTAGATTGACCACGTGATGTTTTTTAAAGATGCACAGGCCATGATTGAAAATATGCAACAAACATTGTTCTTTCTCTAAAACTAGTTGCATTAATCGTTGGATGCAACTCCACAAAATAAGATCGCAGCAAACTGGAACGAATTCAAAAGACAAGCATATGCATGTACATGGATTTGCAAGTCATGTGGATAGAGATGTACGTTGGTATTTCTGTCAGAACATGCACAGCAAAAAATAATAGATGGCATGCATATGATGGACCCGAATCTAAACACCTTTACCTTGATTAACAAATCAGTTTGACAAAGTGTGTAGGAGGAGTATGTTGTGGAGCTGTGCATAAGTCAATATGTGGAGAGAAATTTTCAATAACAGAATCCTTAACATAAGCAAATCAAATCACAATCACCAGATTTCTATATGAGGAGAACGAGTTTGAGAGCTTAGAGATCAATCTCACCAAACTATAGAAGATAGGAACAATTTCATGGACATAGGAGGATGAGCTATTGAAAATTGGTGAATCTGAGATCATACCCCGATCTATTGAATCCCATGCCTAATAGCTTATATGCTATAATATTTTCTGCCATGTTACACATGTAGAAGCGATATGACTACAGTCAACAAAAAGGCCCGACTCCTCAAGGCTCGAGGCTAAAATTCAACCAATGCAGCAGCTTGTCAAAAAATTATCACGTGGAGCATCAACACAGAATACAATTCTGGTACCATGCACACTAGGAGAATCAGAGCACAAAAGAGATTTATAGAAATATAAAAAAAATCCGTCTCTGAGCTGACTTGCCTTCCTGATAAGGTGGATCCAATCCTCTAAAGTCGTCCACCTCCTAAGCTCAAAAGTTATTAAAATTATTTTGAAGCCAGTTTCCAATCAGCACAATCCGTAAATAACAAGAAGTTAGATAAGACAGATTGTTGTTGAATAACGCCGCTACACCAGATGATATTCCCTCTCAAAAGACTCTCATGGGGATAGATTTTGATCTGATACCAAATATTGATTTTGGATCAAACTTGCACAGGTAAAACACACAGAATAATATATTAATTGTCTATATTCTTGCTATATCAATTACACAATGAATTAGGCTAATTTATAGCCATTACAATAGACAAACCTCTTCCTATAAAATAGGAAGTGTATCAAACAACTTACCCGTTTATAATTTTATGGGTACAACAAAACTCTATAAATAATATATTGTTGAAACAATATATTATAACAATAAACATTCAAACCTAATATTTAATATATAACAATATTAAATATTAACTAACAAACTATAATGTAAACATTAATATTTAATTTCCTAATAGATTTGGTCTAAATCAAGTAAAGCGTTGAAATAAAACAATCATCAAAACATTAAACATGTTAGAAAATTACCAGTTTTACAATAAAGGAAAAAGTTATAATTTATGTAAGTCTACATCCCGAATTTATGTTATCATTATGGAATTCACTTCAATACATTTCCAACACAAAACAAACTGAGTCATTTCAATTTCGAGAGAAAAATTTATGTCCTCTGGAATATGGGTTACGCATATGCTCTTATGCTCATGGGTATGCACGTAACATGTACCCAAAAATGTCAGAAAAATGTCCCTTAATCTGCAAAAAGGTAAAATTTTTTCTAACCAAGATTAAATTTTGAAAATAACCCGTCACATTAGTATTTTTAAATAATACTCAACTCTATCAAATATTAACATCCATGATAAAAACACTTATCATTTTCAAGAAAATGACAAAACTAGCATGTAGAATGTTGAAAAAGTAAGCTCTAAAAATGAAAACATGGAGAAATATTTAAATTTTCTCACCAAGATTCAATTTTTACAAAATCCTACCACATTAATATGTAAATAGAATACTCAACACTATCAAACACTAACCTACATTCTAAAAAATTTAGGATTTTCAAGAAATGGACAAAACTAGCATGTAGAATGTTGAAAAAGTAAGCTCTAAAAATGAAAAAATGGAGAAATCTTGAAATTTTCTCACCAAGATTCACTTTTGACAACAAACCAACACATTAATATATAAATAGAATACTCAACACTATCAAACACTAACCTACGTGCTCAAAACTTTAATATTTTCAAGAAATTAACAAAACTAGCATGTAGAATGTTGAAAAAGTAAGCTCTAAAAATGAAAACATGGAGAATTCTTGAAATTTTCTCACCAAGATTCAATTTTGACAAAACTTCACTTGCTTTATACCTACAATGAAGACTCAACACATGCAAACTCAATAAAACATGATTAGAAACACAAGTTATGTCAATACACTAAAAAAAAGGGGTTAGTATGCAAAAACAAACTTAACCAAAATAAAGA
Organism: Taxus chinensis; assembly: GCA_019776745.2. NCBI lineage: Eukaryota > Viridiplantae > Streptophyta > Pinopsida > Cupressales > Taxaceae > Taxus > Taxus chinensis. The sequence goes on from CM034156.1 coordinate 448,630,984, forward strand.
ATGTGTGTGATACAAAAGGGTGTCCCACTGGGCGTGACAAATGTGGTCATGTTTTATTAACTAAGATATAAACAAATTGAAACTAAGTATCTACACAGCTTCAAAAGAAATTTAATCTAACAATGAACCATCAAAATAAGAGCTTAAAGGAAATGTTTCTTCAACACATAAATGAAACTAACAGGCTAAGTTATTTCCTACTCTCTATGATTGATAAATAAAACTATGAACCTATGAAGATCATAAGAAACCAAGATAGAGTGGTGGATACCTCAATAATTGAGAATGGAATCTCACCAAAAAAGGCTATAAGGCCATTTTGAATCTTCCCATATTACTCAACTTTGAGTGGATGGATGCAAGATGAAAGAGCTGATCCAACAATGAGAATGCTCAAAGCCAGATTCCTATAGTTTACGTTAGGAAAAATGCATTGTGTTTGTAAATATTTAAGGATATTTTTCCTTTATATAGATTGAATTTTTGAGAGAGATGTGCAACTTGGTGCATGTGGGATAAGGGTAAAACAAGATTAGGAATGGATAAGGTTGCTCTAGATAAGTTTGAGTTTGTCATTAGCAATGATGGGAATTAGGAAATGTTTTAATTAATCAATGGTGATTAAGTAATAGATAGAAGAAAGCTTATAGAAGCTGGTTAGAGGAAAGTTAGTGTGATTTGCAGGGATATAAAAGGAATTTGATCCAATAGATTAAGATTTATGGATTTAGAGTTTTGAGCGTAATCAATTAATAATAATAATTGTCCCAAGTAGAAGAAAATACTAATTACTGAAAGGTCCTTAATTGATAGCTTGAATGATAGGAAGGATAATTAATTAATAAAAGATCGTTAATTAACGAATATGAAGAGAAATGTTAGCTAATTGGTGGAAAAGTGATAATTATTACAGAAATGACAGGAAAGAGGATGGTTAGTGTAATTTTAGTATTAAAACTACATGCAGAGATTTTAGGTGTCTACACAACTGATTGTGACTCTATAAATCTCACTCTTCTCTCTATCGTCCTCATAACCCCTCCCTATATTTCCTTGCACACATGCTTCTTCTTCAAGTTGATTTCACCATCTTCCCTAGCTCACCCATACCTGATCTCTCTCTATAATAACATCGAGAAAATTATTTCCCTCTCAAAAATGTCACAAGCACATCCATTACCTTCTTCAGGCAGCCCTTAGGTAACACTTTTTATCTTCTCACTCAACTAACTCAAATGAGACTTCTAACTTTATTTTATACATGTCTTATGAAATTAAAACACTTGGGTTAGCCATCATATTGAAAAATAAATCCCAAAATCACAATAACATCATTAACACATCACACAAAGGACCATGTAGTTTTCCACCATCACCTAGATCCTTCTAAACCTCCATCAGGAGTCAACAATCCCTAAAAGACCAAATCAAGCAACTCATCAACAAGGGAATGTTCTAGACCAAAACAAACTTCACAAAATCATGGAACATGTTTATACATGTTTTATAAGCCTTTGGAAACATGCCAAAAACATGAAAAAGTCAACAACCATCATCTCTCATCATGAAGCCTCTCAAGAGCATGCACAACCAAGCACCCTAAAAACTAGTCTTTAATAAACAAGCCATATCTTTCTCATATCTCATGAAAAATAAAGTAGGATATATCAATGGAAATATCTTGATCTTAATATCATCAATAAATTAAAACTGAGTAATAAAAACAACTTTAGCACCTCCAAAACTGTTATGCACTAAGACTTCCCAAACTACCAAAAACTAGTCCTCAAATATAGGGCACACTTGATGTCACATCCTGTATTTGAAATTTATTTGATTGTTGCACATCATTGTTATTTTTTGTACTTGAATTTGATGATTGTAAACTTCATTTTTTATTGTAGTTGATGATATCATAATTTTTCATTAAGATTGATCTATTGTTGTACTTGTAATATTTCATTGTAGGAAATAATCATAAGTCTGGATGTTTTAACTAACCTCCTTGTCATAGAAATTCAGTCATAGATTGTAAGGAATATACTTTTTCTTCATTTCTACTCTAAAATATTCATGATTATTTACAAGATAAAATATGGTTGGTTGATTTTCTTTCTTAACAGTAATTAATAACATAAATATTATTGTCTATATGAATGACAAGATTGTTTCATTGTTTTTTTTGTATTATTTCTGTAATAAGAAATAATTATTGTCATAATGATTTGATTAACCTTCTTATTGTTGCAATAGCGGTCTTAGACCATAACGCTGAGTTAATCGTTTCAAGGCAATATAGGTGAGTTGAATGTTTTATTTGACAAGGCCATTGACTGTGATTTCAGCTAAACGATTGGATGTTGGAAACCATAATACTCACCATAATGATTGGCAATTTTAGTATGTTAAAGGTAAATATGTTACATGGTTCTAATTTCATTATTTCATTATTTATAAATAATTATAATTTTATGGATGTATGGATAACCTTCTTGTGTTTATTACATCAGTTGTAGACTTCATAACATTAAAAAAAATTCATTACAGTGTTAGTAATGTTTCTTGATCATCAAGGTAAATGTTTATTTAAGTTTGATTTAAATAATCTTCACTCTACATAGGTGTAAATGTATTGTTTAAATTTTAAGATCATAAAACCTACTTATATTGGTTGGCTACTAGAAGTAATGACTTTCTTCTTTGTTCTTGGCACACAAGAAGCTAATGTGTTAAAAATTCTTGAATTACTCACAACTTACTTTTTATTGTTAAAATTGACCAAAATCGTGTCATCAATACTTAGTATAGTAATAGTAAAGATTCATGTTTTATATATGTAAGAACACAATGCATTAATATTATTTTGATTGATATCTAGGTGATTGTTTAACCAATTTTATGGTCATAAACCATAGATATTTGGCTAATTTTTTATTAAATTTAATGAGGAATATAGTATTTCATTGTATACTGGATAAGGTTGTCAATCTAACCATATGTTTTTGGCATTCAAATGTCTTTTGAAAGATATTTCTCTTTAACCATACTCAATTTTATTTGGATTTTTGGGTCATGGAACTTTGGCAAAGTTTTAAGTAAATTATTAAGGTCGATGACCGACCACACCATGCATTATAAATGAATTTGGTTTATTTGATAATAAATTTATTCAACTCAATGAATATAGGCTATGCAGAGTTATGAAGTGAATTTATATTAAAATGGACATAGTCCACCATGCAACCTTGGTTATTATGTAATGTTGATTAAAAAATGGGCCACTCAATTTACACCATTCAAGCTAGAGGGAAAAGGGATAAGCCAATATGTGGAAATGCTACCAATTAATTATATGCATGGTTTTTGGACTTTGTGAAGCTTACAGAAGAAGCTAAGCTCATGCAATGAGGTTTCATTTTTTTTTCTTTCATCCCTTGAGCTATTCTAGCGAGTTTTTCATGGAGGTGTAGAAGCTATTTACAACTAAGATAAAAATGGGTCTTTTGTGGTTTACCTATGATTAACATAGACATCAAAATTTGTGGGTGCCACTGGAATTTACTTGTTTCTATTAGTGTCGTGATTTGAGGATATGGGGTTAAAATTTCTTGATTTATTGGGTTGATTTGGTGGAATATTTGGTGAGGAAAGTTGTGGAAGTTTTATTAATTCAGGCATGGATTTTGTAACCCCAAATATGATGTTTTGTTATGGAATATATAATATTAAGTAGTTATATTCTTCTGGTTGAAAATATGGAAAATATGTATGTTAAATCAGTGAGAATCGGTAAATGAATTTATACAGAAACATTGTTTTTTTTATCTCCGTAAAAGGTGAAAAAGGGTTGAGGGGTCCCTTCCCCATACAAAGTCAAAGATCCATAAGAGCAGATGAAAACATTACAAGCCAATCAAAAAGATATTATAAAATTCCATAATAATGATTGGGCTCCACCAGGAGAAAAATTAAAGAGTGTCTAAACAATAGCAGTAGAAAAAACACAGAGGAAACTAGTAACAACATATAACTAACAACAAAAAAAGATGTAGGATAGTAAATAAACTGCACCCCTCCCAAGATAACTTATTGGCTCTTTCAATCCCTTCCAGTAATTTTTCCCATTCCTTAGCCAGAGCATCTATGTTGCCAGCCAAAGACACCAAGTTTAGACCTTCGTGTGTCACCTTTCTTTTTTTTCCTTGATTGTCCATAGCACTATAAGCATTTGTGAGCTAACCCAGAGTCTGGAGATGCTGCAGTGTTGATTTGACCATGACCACACTCCACTCCATGTAGCTGTGAAGAATACAATGAATATGGTTCAACTCGTCGGTTATGAAACCATAGGTGGCTTTTAGAATTTATACCTCTCCACCATTCCCATTTTTAACAGCTTCCTTGACCTGCACTTTCATCTTATGCCAGTCGTTGAACATGAATTATACAAAGTTCTTGGTGAGTTTCATATCTCCCTTAAGTTATTTAATGTCCACCACCATCTTGGCTAGATGATTCTCTCCTTTTATAGGTCTAACATGCCCCATAGCCTCGAACTGTTGTTCCAATTGTACATTAACAGGAGCCTGAACATCCTATTTACTAGATTCCCCTTTGGTATTCATTAGGACACTAGGAACCTACTTGGATTTCATATCCCTTAGATTCTTGTCCGCAACAATATCAATAACATATTTATCCTCCTTCGATTTACCTTCCTGAGATTCAAACTCATCACTCGAGTCTTCTTCCTCCGAATCCAAGTCAGCCCCATCCACATAATCTTATAGGGATTTAGTAAGGGAACCAAACTTATCAATATCCAGAGTTTCTCTTTTGACAAGAGCGAGAATGAAGCCCTGATGGAGTGGAACAAAGACTCTTCTACTTTTAAACTATGAAATTATCGAAACATTTTTATCATGTGGGTATTTCATTATTTAATTTTTTTGGATTGGAATTGAATTAGGAATTGATATCTGAGTAAATTTTTGACTTATTATTTTGATTATGAAGTTTAATACCAGTAGTCTATTCAAAATGTTCATGAATTCTTTGTTTACTAATTCTACGTTTGAGTAAGTGGTTAATATCCTAGAATAATATAGGGTAGGGAAAATGAGAAGATCTCATGTTTAAAATTTGAGCATGCAGAAGACATTATATTCTTGTCCTTCTTAAAAATGTTTCCTTTTGAATGCATATTAATATGAATTTGACTTGTAAATTCATATACACTTATGATTAATGAGGTAGATTATAGCTTGTTTACTACTCTTCCAATACATTATTTCAGTTGTGGAGTCTTAGGATAGCCACCCAGTTTCCTTGGTTGACTAAGTCGAGTGGTTCAATTTATTTTATTGGTTTATCTGAATAATATTAAGGAATATACCTACAATATCTGGTCTTAAATCCTTGCAATAATATAGATGATTTGTGGATCTTCGTAAAAATTCTTAAGCTCTCCAAGTAAGGTAAAAGAAGACTATAAATCTTTTCTTTGATATGACAAGATATAATTTAATTGTTTAATATATATATATATGTTGACCAATTTTGAATGAGTTAAAAAATACTATGGATCCTTACTCTAAATTTTATTGTTGGGGTTTTAAGGCTATAGAGTTCACTTGATCCGCCAACTTATCTTTGAGTGATTTAGCTAAGCTCATTCGAGCTAGATACAAACTATTCCCTATACAAGGAAATTGTATGCTTATTTGTTGACTGTGATTTTTTGGTTAGTAGGTTCTATAGTTGCAAGACCTTGCTCATGGGTAGACTATTTTGTGTAGGAATGGCTATTAATTTGTGTTATTATATTTTGTTTCTTAAACGATAAGGATTGTGAATAAATGGAAAAATAAGGTTGGTTGTTTGATAAACTTTACATTGGCTCACTCTTGCATATTTTATTGACTAATATAAGTTCAGAGAATTTGTTATAAACTAGTGAATTAGGGTTAATTAAGATGAGAAATTGATCAGGGAGGCCATTAAGAAATATTGTCTTATCAATTTATTTTACTTTGATAGAATTTTCATATATTATTAAAAGGTGTGAATGGTGTTTGTGAAGTAACATAAAGTTATGTGATGATAATTATTCCATTACTCATGCATGTTTTAATATCGACTATAAGTTATAAGACTTAGTACAAATTGGTTTACTATGATAAGGACATGATCTTTGTTGTGAATTAAGTAACATTGCCTTGTAAGTATTTTTATCTTGAAAGGAATATTTGATTGAGCAATTCAATTTGATTGATGGTTGTTAGGAAAACATAGATGATATATTAAACTTTATTTGATTAGTATTACATTAATTTATTTAATGTAATATGAAGGAAAAGAGTAGTTAACCACTTCATATACTATATTTCATAATGATGCATCATGATTGTGATTTGTTAATCCATACTAGTTCGATGAACTAACCATGTATATTATCACTCTTTCCTTCAGATGCAAGATGGAGTAGATAAGTGACGTGATTTTTGGATATTACTGACATGATTTGATCATGTATTATTGCTTAAAAATTTGTAGTCATTTTTACACCCACCAAGAAAAAAGGGAACCCCATGTGCACCGGCCTATCACCCAACGGGTGTTGGGCACTCACCTAAGGCATGCACGGGTGCCGAGTTTCTCTTTTATGTGAGTTAAATGGGAAAACATCATCTATGATCCAAAATTTCAAGGAAGTGAGTGGGAATGAAACATGCAAGCATCATAGAGCTCAAAACAGGTCTAGATCATTATAGTCATTACAGACAGAGATACCTTAATAGGCTTAAAGAACTGAATCAAAACATAAAGGAAAATGTATAGGAATACATATTCATCTCATAAACATACATGAAAAGGAACTGTGAAGAATCATATATGAATCCAAACCAAGAAGGATCATATTTAATTAACTAGGTAGCCTCATTACATTCATTATACTTATTACAAAACACCACATTATGGAAGACCGAAGTTGTGCATCATAACTAGATCCATATCATTTAGCTCTCAAAAAGAAATTTTATAACCCCAAGCCCTTTATACATATTTTTCCTATATTTCATCTACCCCACCTAATAGGACTCCTTATGGAATTTCCACAGAGCTCCGCTCTTTATTGATCTCTCCCTCCTTTTTCTTTAGCAGGCGCTTGTATTTATAAGCACCCCAAAGTGCTAACTCATCCTTCTCCAGCCTTAGATACGATGCCAAGTGTCTGAATGTGGTCTTCCATGGGAGCATGCTCCTCTAGGCCTAAGCTCTCCAATTTTTTCCATGATGGTCTTCCAAAAGATTCCATCGCATGGCATATTCCTTTCTATGCCAACCTATTGCCAGGTTGACACCTTATCCACTCTGCATGCATAGTCGGGTCACGCTTTTCTCGTGTCCTTTCCAAAATTCCAAATACAGCTAAGTCCCGATACCTTGTTCTATGGGTGTGCATCACAAGTTCTACTAAAACCCTCCTAGAACCTTGCCTAGCACGCCTTCTCCTTGTGCGCCCATTTCTTAACTTTATTCTATATTTTAGGGGCCCAACATTGCCCCACACTTCACCTATTCTCTACCTATGGGAATACTTCTCTAATGAATAAAGAACCACCATAGAATTAATGTCTTAGGAAAAGAATAAGGGAATGAAGAATTTAGGAAAGAATAAAGAATGGGGAAGTGATGACATTATTGCAACAAGCTAGGAAAATATTTTTGCAAGTCGATCTCTAACTTGTTCCACGCATCGAATTCATTTTGTTCTCTCTGGCAGAGGTTGCTAACTAGGGTGCTTACCTCCCCAAAAATCATTCCATCTCCTTGAGCGTTCAAAGTGTTAAAAATTTTCTCCAAATATTTTCCCACATCTTCAAGCGCGTCATCCTTCTAGTAATCTGTGGGTATAACTCGTTTAGCCAGTTATTAATTGTACCCCTTAGGGACTCAATAGCTTCTGACTACTTTTCAACCTTGGCCAAGATTTTATCTCGCTCTCCTTTGTTCCCTTTGTTCTTTTCTTGGAACTCTTTAAGCTCTGCTTCATAGTTGGCGACTAGAATACCCGCCACTTTATCTCTGTCTATGTAGTTATCATACGCAGCCTCAACAGTATGGGAAACAATCTTTACATCATAAGGACTTTTCTGTATTCAGCCATGATTTCTACTACCTTAAATTTATCCTCCTTCTCCAAGCGCACTTTTACTTCTTCTGTGGATTTTAAGGCTAGAGGTTGTCTTTCCATGGTGAGGATGCACGTTAAGTCTTGAAGGCACTCAAGGGAAGATCCATACTTTTGCACGGCTCGTGCAAGGTCTGGATGTTTCAAAAAAATGGAATCTATGATGGATTCTACCTTCTTATGTACTTCACACACCCTTTCCTCTTCTTCCCTAAGTTCACGCTTTAGCTGAGCGCTAATTGACTCCTCCTGCTTTAAATCCTTGGCCTTCTCTTCTAGCTCTCTCTCCTTCTTTTCTAGTTTTTCTTCTAGAAATTGTAGACACCTATAATTACACCCAAGCAATTTAAATACTTAAATTGCACTAATTATCCCCTTTCTTGCAAATCAACGGCATATCGTCAAAAGTACTCATTTTCCCTCATATCATCATTAATTAATTAAGTTGTCTATCCAACAAATACCCTAATTAACGACCTTCTGTTAATAAATCACCCCTTCTACCTAGACTAATTAATTATTATTAGTTAATTAGCTTTCCCTTCCATTTAACTAATAAATCAATATTTAATTGATTTAATCCCCTTATAATAGCCTAAATCACACTAATATTCTTCTAATTGGCTTCTATAAGCTTACACCTACCTATTAGTTAATCACCTTTGATTAATTAAAACACCCCCCAACTCCCATGACTTGCTAAACATGTATTAAACTCTTTTAAAGTAAGGTTACCTTTAATAAAACAACATTATCCATTCCTAATTATGTTTTACCTTTATCCCACATTCATGAGAATGTGTTGAATCCTTTATCCTTTGGGCTATATAAAGAGCCCTCCACCTACCTTTTTACTTACACCTAAACTTTCTAAGAGAGAAAATACAAAGCATATAGCAAAGAGACTAAGATCTTGCACCTTTCCCTTTTGAGAGTTCATCATCTTGAAGAGTTAAGCCTCTTTCTTAAGTTCTTAGGTCATATGGGAGGTGGCAAAGGGGTCTTGTAGCCCAACTTTGATTAGCCCTCACTCCTAGGTTCTTGGAACATTAAGGAAAACTATTTTGATAGCCATGGAGCTTACTTAGGTCCATTCATTTATTTATTGTTAAAGAATAGAGGAGTTTAGATATTTAGCATTGTTAGTTTCAAAGTTTACATTGATGAATGCTAGCATCTAACCCTTGTTTAATTCTTATCATGATGGTGTTTATGCTTTGTTTTAGCTAAATTGTAGAACTATTTTAGGTGGTAGTTCTTACTTCATTTGATTTAGCATTAAGCAAAGTATACATGCACACATTTGGCACGCTCGGTGGGACTTACTCCATTGTCATTTGCACTTAATTTCAAGTTTTTGTAGTTAAGTTTTATTTTTGGTTACTAACCCTCTTTTACACATGTTGATGTAACTTGTTTTTCTTAACTTGTTTTGTTGAGTTTGCATGTGTTGGGTCTTCCTTGTAGGTATGAAGGAGGTGAAGTGCTGTTGAAATTGGAATTGATGGGAAAATTTCAAGATTTATCCATGTTTTCATTTTTAGAGCTTACTTTTTTAACATTCTACATGCTAGTTTTGTCAATTTCTTAAAAATTTTAAATTCTTGAGCATGTAGGTTAGTGTTTGATAGTGCTGAAGTATTATATTTACATATTAATGTGGTGGTTTTTTGCCAAAATTTAATCTTGGTGATAAAATTTCAAGATTTCATCATGTTTTCATTTTTAGAGCTTACTTTTTCAACATTTTGCATGCTAGTTTTGTCAATTTCTTGAAAATTTTCAATTCTTCAGCATGTAGGTTAGTGTTTGATAGTGCTGAGTATTATATTTACATATTAATGTGGTGGGTTGCTGTCAAAATTTAATCTTGGTGAGAAAATTTCAAGATTTCATCATGTTTTCATTTTTAGAGCTTACTTTTTCATCATTTTACATGCTAGTTTTGTCAATTTCTTTAAAATCTTAAATTCTTGAGCATGTATGTTAATGTTTGATAGCTTTGAGTCTTCTATTCATATATTAATGTGATGGGTTGTTGTCAAAATTGAATCTTGGTTGGAAACATTTGCCCATTTTTCAAATTAAGGGACGTTTTTTTGACATTTTTTGAGTGCATGTCAAGTGCATACCCATGAGCATAAGAGCATATGTGTAACCCATCTTCCGAAGGCCATAACTTTTGCTCCCGAACTCAAAATGACTCCATTTTTTTGCGTTGGAAAGGTATTGAAGTTAAATATGTTTTGAAAATATAAATTCGAGATTTATACTTACAAAAATTGTAAGTTTTTCTATTATTTTAAAACTGGTTATTTTCTAACATGTCTAATGTTTTGATGAATGTGTATTTCCATGCTTATTCGATTTAGACCAAATCATGTGTATGCTCTTATCTTGCACCTTTTGGTGATCTTGAGAATCAAAAACAACTTTGATCTCTATCTTGTTAACATTGGGATTAAACTTGGAAACTTGATTATTCATTTTGCTTAAGGGAATGAACCTTTTACAAAACATTTTTTAATGGTCCTTTGATTTGAAGTTTTCCATTTCTATATAGTTGGGATAAAGTTTGTGTATGCTCTTCTCTTGCACCTTAGGGTGACGTTAAGAATCAAAAGCAACTTTAGTCTTCATTTTATAACATTTGATAAATTAGAAACTTCATCTTTCACTTTTGGTTTAAGGGAATGAACAGTTATCAAGAATTTTGTATGGTTCATTGATTGAAAAGATTTTCTTTACTTTTTAATTGGATTATTTTTTGTGTATGATCTTCTCTTGCATCCTTGGATGATCTTGAGAATCAAAAGCAACTCTTAATCCTCTTTTAAATAATGTGATTTTTTTGGAGAACTACTAACGCTTGAGTGCAGGACCTAAAAACACTTGTCAAAGAAAGGAGGAACCAAAACAAAATCAAAAACTACTAATACAGTTGTTATACAGGTTGCCAAAAGGTGTTCAAGAAAACCACACCTAATTAAACAAGATAAAAATAACAACATATTCAAAACACTGTATTGTAGGTTTCAGAAAAGGGTACGTCCCTCTCCGCTCAACTGGAACATAACCCCTTTGGCATAATGCCTTAACTTACAACAATGGGGGTGGTTCCAGGAACCCCAAAGTAGTCCACGCAAGAGGGAACCTTGTGGATGAAACGGGAAGTGCTCCGCACTACCTACTTGACTAGTGATTCCTTTGTGAGATAGAGTTACAGGTTGTCCGTTGTGGCGACCCCAGTGATAGTACACGTAGACACACTAGTTTGCCTACTGTTCTTGAAGGGGGTAAAGTAAAGCCGAGATACTCCCAAACTAGTCAGTGTGACTTTTTGGGTAAATCACGCTTGCTCGTGGCAACTTTGTAACACCTAGGGTGAGAGAACCACCTAGGAGAATATACTTTGGCCAGGAGCCCACTTTGACCATTTGAAAACAGTGTTGAGTTGTGAACCTTCTTTTTGAAAAACGTGTGATGTATTACTTTCGCCTAGTTTTTACTTGCCTTAGGGCGAGGTGAAACTCTATTGAAGTGAGGCTAGCATTTTTCATCATTTTTCTTGATTTATTTCCTTCATATTATTTTGACACTTTGTTGATCAAAAGAGGTGTGATTACCTTTGTGTTGCCATTCGACTGTTTCTCTCACTTTTATGTCCGTTTACACCCATCCATGTTTGTGGCTAGGTTAGTTAAACGTCTAAAGTGAGTGGAGGCATTTTCATGTCATCTGGTAGCCATTTTGATCTTGATACCCATGTCAAGATCGTCATTGTAGTTAGGCGTGTTTCATCACTACGGACTTCCATAGAGGAGTTAGTTTGTTTTTCTCATATCATTACAATTTTGATATTTACGTCTTGTTTCTTGTAAACTCAACATAAATACCTATATTGTACGGTTATGCTGCACACATTCTTAACTATTCCTAGCTATAATTTGAGCTTTTTTTGTTCAGTTTTATTATTACCTTGATTTCAAAAGGTGCTAGGCACTACCATTTGTGCGTGTTATATCAATAACACCTCGATATAAATACTTCACTTTTTTACAAAGTGGTTTAACATATCTTGGTGATATTGTTGTGTCATTCACAAATCGTAATTGGCACTTTTTGAGATATAGGTCTTAATCAAAATTGAGCTTTCTCATTGTATATCTTGATTGGGAGATCGCATTTAACTTCATGTATTTACTTACGTCTTGTTCATTCCTTTGAACTTGGCATAAGTGGAGACATCTTGTTAATCATTTGGCATCACAAATTACTTTGAAACGTAGTCTAGGAAGTACTTCATTTGATTAAGTTTTAATACTAAACACTTATATCACGGGTGATTTATCACTCTATCATATTGGTATTCTCACATTGGTGACACATTCATACTCTTAGAAATTTCATCTTGTGTTTCACTTAGGGGTAGTCATTGAATTTTGAACAAATCTACGACTTACCTTAGTGAAATTTATCATGAAAACATGGCTCCCAAGACGCGTCTAGGGTTAAAGAAACAAACATATGAGGAACAATAGGTGCAAGCTTGGGAAACCTCTAACAAACAAGGGTCAACCCCATTTATTGGACATGACTTAGGGCCACTATTTTTAGCAGAAGAGGAAACCGAAGAGATGGTCTATCATAGTGGAAATGAATTAGAATCACCACACACAGACTTTGATTTTGACCCCACTCTACTAGATGAGTTTCTCCTTAGAAACAAAGATAGAGTTTTGGCAGGGGTCGTGGAATTAGGGGCCAAATTTCCCACCGAGAATGAACCAATATTACCTATAAATGACACTACTAAGGAAGAATGCCCCCTTATCAATATGGAAGATATTTTAACAGGCGGGCATGCTTCCACTTCTTACACAAAAAATGATAAAGTGATAGGGCATAGAATACCCCTCATCAAAGTGGCACGAAGAAATAAGATAGAACATGAAACAGGGGAAGAGCCTCCACAATACGAAGAGGAAGAACCTTTAGAAGAAGAAGACACAAACCAAGTCACAATCCAACAACAACTCAGTAACCTAAGCCGACAACTAGCTTTCATTACTTTCCAGGTACAAAAAGACACAAACAAGAACGTTCAAAAGTCAAAGCCTAAGTTTAGGATCCACGAACTCCATCAAGAAAACCAAGGAGAAAAAGACATGGGGTACCATCGTGTACACATCCCTACTTCTCCCACTAGAGAACAATTGCTTGCACAAGAAGTACAATCTATGAAAGTAACTCTTGCAATCATACAAGAAAGCAATATAGGGAGTATTAGGAAATACCAATACAAAGAACTATGCCCCTATCCTTTTGACAAGACAATGACCCTTCAACCCTTTCTAAAGAAATTTGATATTCCAAAGTTCGAAAAATACAAAGGAAAGGGAGACCCAAGGGATCATGTTAAAGATTTCTACATGGCATGTCAAGAGGTGTCTTATAGTGATAATTACCTCATCAAACTTTTTCCTAAGAGTCTCGGAGGTCAAGCATTGGAATGGTTTATGTGCTTACCACAAGGATCAATTTTCACCTGGCCAGAATTGGCGGAAAGATTCGTGCATCATTTCTCATATAACATAGAGAGTGACATCACCATGGCAGACTTGTGCAGCACAAAATAAAGCCCAAATGAGACCTTCGCCAACTTCCTCCAACGATGGAGAGGGATAGCTAGTCGCTTCCCTTATGTTTTCCCTGAGAAGCAGCTGGTTAGTATTTTCATCCCTAATCTCAACCCAGATATAGCTTTCCACCTCCAAATGCATTGTGTCCGCAACTTTGAGGAGGTTATCAAGAAAGGGATTCAAATAGAAAAGGATCTCATTGCCAAAGGCACCCTCAAAACCCAATCTAAAGACAACCAAAGTGTCAAACCCACTGAAAATCCAAATATCTTTTAAAAAACAAAAACATGGTGGGATACGAAATCACTGATTCCAAACGTGTTCAAACGGTCTAAACCAGTCAACCTTTTAAACTAACCAAGGGCCCAATTCAACCACCACCAAAGCGACAAACATTCACCTCCCTCAATGAACCGTTGTCCCTCATACTAAAATAGTTGGATGCGGCCAACATGATGACCTATCCTACAACACAACTATTTGATGACAATGCTCCTAAACCTTCATGGTATAAGGAGCATGAATATTGCGAAATGCATCACGTTAAAGGTCATAAAATAGACAAATGTTTGCGACTTCGCCACTATATTCAAGACCTCATTGATAACGGGGAGATAGAGGTGGATAACCTTGGCCACATGCAAACACCTAATGATAAAATGGGGATTTATAAGGAACCATTCCCCAAGCATGATAAGTTGGAAAAGACAAAGCCGGATCGGGGAGAGTCATCCCAAACCTATAAATCCATGAATTACTTATATACCAAAAGAGATAACAATCATTACGATTCACTTATCGGATGTATTCACTCCCCTGCTGACTGTGTCAATACCATCCGGGTCAAGGGAAAGGACTGCACTGCGGTAACAAGGCGTGCCCGCCTCGTGATTCTGGAACCCTCTCTATTGACCCGGAAAATTGATAAATATAACCTTTTAGAACAACTTGAGAGGACACTTACTAAGATCTCGATCTTGGATCTTCTCAAGATATCCAATGTGCATAAGGACATTTTGTATCAAACTCTTCAAGGGTCGGGAGTGCCTTTAGAAGTTGATCTTACGTACCTTCAAGCCACAGTGGAAAATATTGCATCAAGTGAGCATCTTACTTTCAACCATAGGGAGATCCCTGCCACAAATCCTACACATAATCTTCCCTTATACATTGAGGTAGTTGTCACCCACAGGAAAATCAAACGGGTGCTTGTGGATAACGGATCGGGATTGAACATCTGCAAGCTTAAATTAGTCAAAAAAATGGGACATACAGAGGTAGATCTTGAGTCCCATATCATCACTATCACTGCATACGACAATGCAGAAAGAGATTCAGTAGGCACCATTACGCTACCCGTGGAGGTGGGCCCCACTTGCCATCAGACAAAGTTTCACGTCCTAGACTTGGAACTTCCATATAATATGCTTCTAGGATGACCATGGATTCATGCCATGTAGGCTATGCCATCAACATTTCATCAATGCATCAAGCTGAAGCATGAGGGACATACGGTTACAATACCAGGAGATTCATATCCCTTTGCTCATTGTAGAGATCTTAATAGCTTTACATGAAAGGGTTCATATGCATGTCCCTCCACAGATATAATTGTCCCTCTTCATTCTGAGGCCATAGAATCTCGAGTAGATTCAAATTCTCTTAATTCTTACGCTCATGGGGTGTCCACTTCCACATCGCCATTTGATTCATGGGAGATGAAAATTTTGGAATATGGCTGTGGGGAGTATAATGTACAACAAGCACTCTTGGTTTCTGACCTCTCCTTATCGCCCAAGACTAGAGGTCGACCCAACTACCACTTCAGGAGACCTAGAGAGGAACACACTATTGGGTCATTCCTACTTGGAAGCTTGTTAGCTGAGGAAAAATTACTTGATCCACCTACTACTTGGGTCCCTGAGGACACTCAACCATCTTGTTATCAAACCCCAGAATATGAAAAATCTAGCAGAATGATGCACTCCATGGGCTACAAAGGCCTAGGATGTGGGAGGAATGAACAAGGACAAAGAGAACCAGTCCCTCTTCCACATTTCAAAACAGAAAGATATGGCATTGGGATTTGCCCTTACGGAGCACACCCCAATGATCAAGATGCGACTTGTTCTGAGCATGAGGATAACTTCGAGTACCTAGACAGTGATACGGATTCCCATTGTAGCCTATATGAGGATCTGGCCTCCATGAACCTTTTCATGAACAATGTTGTCCTGACCATAACCCCCACTAAACCAACCCTTGACCTTGTGTACCCTTCCCTCGTTGAATGGGACCAACAACGTCACATGCCACTAGATTTATTCGAGAATGACGAGGCTATTGCAGAGTTCATGGGCATAAGGGATACAATTCCCATTGGAGATCACAAGAAGTGTTTCTTTATTGACTTAGACACCTGTGCCTACTTCGGCGAGGAGGCTGAACTTCGTGGTCAGCAAAATTTACAGAAAAAGTGAGGGCAAGAGTTCTAAAGAAAAACCTCGGCAAAAATCAAAGTCCAAGTCACACAGTGAAAACCTCTTTGAGGCACTGGCTGACAAACAAATAATAAAATCAAAGGACAAACAAAGTGACCACGCCAAGGATGAAAATCTCGTAGAGACATCCTTGGATGAAGATCTCAACCTACCTCCCAATCCTATGCGTATGGAGGATTTATCAAAATTGTTACTTGAAGAAACCATTGATGTCAATATTGGTACCGAAGAAGATCCCAAGATAGTAAAATTGGGAGAATCACTCTTGGCTAGAGAACAAAAGACGTTCACTATGCTACTGCAAGAGTTTATTGATGTGTTTGCATGGTCTTATAAAGACATGCCCGGCTTAGATCCAACTTTAGACATGCACAACCTGGTTGTGCATGTAGACACTAAGCCTATCAAACAGAAGCTCTGAAAGATGCACCCAAGAGTGGCCTTGTTAGTTAAAGAAGAGTTGGAAAGGTTACTTGCAGCAGGATTCATCAGGCCAATTGATTATTCTGAATGGATATCGAACATTGTTCCTATCTAGAAGAAACCTATCGGTATCCGAATCAACACAGATTTTAGGGACATCAATAAAGCTTGCCCTAAAGATGACTTTCCATTGCCCAACATTGACATGATTATTGACTCAACCACAGGGTACGAAATGTTGTCACTCATGGATGGATTTTTAGGTTATAATCAAATTAAGATCACTAAGGAAGACCAACACAAAACAAATTTCACAGCTCCTTGGGGCACCTTCTGTTATTAGGTGATGCCATTTGGCCTTAAGAATGTGGGAGCAACTTATCAGTGGGCCATGACAGTAATATTTCATGATATGATTCATGACATCATGGAAGACTACGTAGACGACATCTTGGGAAAGTCCAAAACAAGAGAGGATCATCCTATCATTTTGCGGCGTATCTTTAAACGCCTGCGTGAATACAAAGTTAGATTGAATCCAAAGAAATGTGTCTTCGGTGTGTTATCTGGGAAACTATTGGGGTTCATTGTGTCAAGATGAGGTATTGAGGTAGATCCTGCTAAAGTGTCTGCCATCATTGAAATGCCTCCACCTAAGAATATCAGGCAACTGCATAGCTTGCAAGGGAAAATTCAAGCCATTCTCCACTTTATCTCCCAACTTGCAGATAAATGTCACTCATTCACCCATTTTCTTAAAAACGATGTCACTTTCCTTTGGGGACCTGAGCAACAGTAAGCCTTTAATTTGCTTAAACAATACCTGGCTAATCCACCTATCCTCATGCCTCCTACTCCAGGAGAACCACTTTTGCTATATATTTCTGCTACGCAATACGCTATTGGTGCGCTGCTCGCCCAATATGACCTTAGCCATAAATAGAAAGTGATGTACTATTTGAGTCGCACCCTCATCACCTATGAACTTAATTATCCTCAGATTGAAAAGGCTTACTTGGTCGCCATTTTTACCTTTCAGAAACTTCGCCATCACCTGCTAAATACTAAGACCAATCTCATATCCAAGGTCGACCCACTCAAGTATTTGTTGTCCAAACCTGCCCTCACAGGTAGAATGGCTAATTGGATCATTCTACTCAGTGAGTTTGATATAGAATTTGTCCATAAAAAATCAGTTAAAGGACAAGTACTTGCCGACTAGCTAGTGGAAGCACCTTTGCAAAGCACAAAACCTTTGAGTCTGGATCTGCCAGATGCATCTTTGCTCTACATTGAATAATCTGTCGTATGGCAGATACATTTTGATGGATCTTTTACGTTTCATGGTTCAGGTGCAGGAGTGGTCCTTATTACTCCTTCGGGTGATCCTATACCACAGGCTTTCCGCCTGGCCTTCCCTTACACAAACAACATTGTGGAATATGAAGCACTCATTGTAGGGATGAAGCTAGCCATCAAGTGGAATATTCAACATGTTAAGGTTGTAGTTGATTCATAGCTAATCATCAAACAAGTTAATGATGAGCATAAAGTTAAGGATGATAAGCTCATACCTTACAAAAAGTTAGTGGAAACTCTAAAGGAGTATTTTGTGTGCATCACCTTTGAGTAGATTCCAAGAGCACAGAACAGATCAACGGATGCCATGGCAACAGTGGGATCTATGCTTCGTATTCCACCAAGGAACAATGATATGCCATTCTTCATAGAAAATCTATGCCAGCCCACATATTACATGCCAAAATCTTGCCTGGATTGTGAGGTTGTTGGTACCCATTCCCCATGGTATGAACCCATCTTCACCTATCTTAAGGACAGTACTTTCCCTCCCAATATCTCCCATTCTAAAAAGCAAATCCTGATTCGCCAGATAGCCCATTACACCCTTTTAGAAGGTACACTTTATCATCATGGCTACGATGGGAATCTGTTACATTTTCTGGATGTGACGGAGTCAATCCGGGCAATTAAAGAAGTACACGAAGGAGTATGCGGAGCACATACAAACGGAATGGTCTTGGATAAGAAATTGTTAAGAGTAGGTTACTATTGGCCCACCATGGAAACTAATTGTTGTAATTATGTTAGAAAATGTGTGCTTTGCCAAAAGTATGGAAATTTCATCCATGCTCCATTGCAACCATTGCAACCAATCACTACCCCGTGGCCATTCTCTAAATAGGGACTTGATCTAATAGGGAAGCTTACTCCTACCTCATCTAATGGTCATACACATATCGTCACAGCTACAGAATACTTTACAAAATGGGTGGAAGTTGTCCCTTTAACTTATGTCACAGGAGCACAAATTTTTAAATTCATCATGAATCACATTATTTGCCGATATGGTATCCCTTCAGCCATTGTCACAAATAATGAGAATTCATTTAAGAACAAAACTATGAAAGGCCTTTGCCAACGGTTCCAAATTAGATTAAAATGGTCCATGCCATATTACCCTCAGGGTAATGGACAAGCTGAGGCAATAAACAAGACTTTGGTAAGGATAATGGAGAAGATGGTTAGGAAAACTGGTCGAAACTAGCACCTACAAATCCACCCAGCCCTCTGGGCCTACCAAACATCAATTCACACTCCTATGGCTGCGACACCATATTCCCTAGTGTTCGGGATAGAATCTATCATCCCTTTAGAAATTGAACTCCCATCCCTGCAAATTTCTCTTCGGGACTACTTGGATAAGGATGAAGATTATCGAGTGGCAAGATTGGCTGAGTTAGAGCTCCTAGATGAGAGGCGCATTCACGCTCTTAATCACTTAAAGGTATATCAACACAGAATCTCCCACAACTACAACAAGAGAATCATCCCTCGCCAGTTTGAGGTGGGTGATTTAGTTATGAAGGAGAACCAGTTCAACACCAGAGTAGAGCGAGAAAAGAAAGGGAAGTTCAAACCACACTGGTTAGGACCTTATGTCATAGTTGCCAAGTATGGCACAGGGGCATACAAGTTGGCTCACCCCAATGGTGATGAGCTCCGGGAGCCCTTGAATGCCATGCATCTTAAGAGGTTTTATGCCTAAACATGACACAAGAAAGTCATAAAAATCACAAAAAAAATAAAATAAATACAAAAACATCAAAAAAATAAAATTAAAAAAAATAATCAGAAAAAGAAAAATTGAAAACAGGTCATCCACTAGTGAAAACCATGCAATTGTGGCACTTTGGACAAGTCCTTGGGTGAAAACCGGTTTCCGGCGCCTCGGGAGGATTCATTGTTCACAAGCATCCTGGGTAGTTGTATTTTTCCTGGACCTGGTTCTGCTTTTGAGTTTCCTTGTGCACACCATTTTTTCCAGCCTTGATCTATCTTTTCCTTCTTCTATTCATCTATGAGGGATGTGGTCTTTTGTTATTTTCCATCTTACACTCGGGGCAACTCAATGAGTTCACCTTCTTGTTCATTAGCGCGTGGCTTCTACCCTTGTATATTCCCCACCTAATGCTGGGGGCATCCATGCTTTCTTGGTTACCTACACATAGCTTTGGAAAACTGTTAAAACCACAAAAACAATATAAAATTGTTTCGAGACAAACACAAAAAAATAGAAAATTGTTTCGAGAAAAACACAAAAACAATAGAACATTGTTTCAAGAAAACACAAAAACAATAGAACATTGTTTCGAGAAAACACAAAAACAATAGAAAATTGTTTCACAAAACAACAAAACAATATAAAATTGTTTCACAAAAACCTAAACAATAGAAAATCAGTTTATGAAAACATATCTTACAAAAACATTTACTTTTATTGTCTTGTTTTCTTGCTTTGCTTGTTGCTTGTATAGTGTTTTACGTGCTCGCTTTTGAGTTGTTTGTTGCTTGGGTGTACTTTTTCATAGTTTATATTTTCTTCCTTAGAATAGATTCATTCTTGCTTGTGCATATTGTAGTGGATTTCGACATGCTAGTGTGTTAATTCTTTCTTTCTTTCTTAATGCATTTGGTTGTGTTTTGTTACTTGTTAATAAGGCATGGTGATTCATGGTGTATTGCATTGATTCCTAGTGTTATTTGTAGTATTTGGATGTGTTTCTTGCATGTGCTCTATTTTTTTATCACTCACATCACATTACCATCACTATCATCACATCTAACATCATCTATACATCATATATAAACAAAAAAGCTAAGTTTTACATCATGCATCTATACTAAGCTAATCATCACATATCCTATCATCAATGGGGGCAAGAAGGGTTGCGCATAATCAAAAATCTTTCCCCCCCACACCAATATCATCATATCATCCTGTCCATAGATATCAAAATAACACTTGAAAACAACATTTGATATTGTATATAGATCTATCATCTACAATCTACAACACGCCTCAAACGATCACATGCGATCACCATCTCTCCTGAGTGTCAGAGCCTCATGGTAATTTTTCTAAACTAAGTGGTTAAAATGAATTGATTGTGATGTTTTTACCCCCCCCTGGGGGGTATATTAGCCTGTTTTTCACTGATCGGACAGCCAAGACACCCGTTTCGCTCACCGTTTTCTCCTCTGTTCGCTGTGGAATAATTATTTTTCATTGGATTGGGGAATTTTTTTGGTCCAATACCCCTTTCTTCTCCCCTAGACAATTTTATTGCTCCCTGGTGATTTTTATTCTTCTTCGCACCCTCGTAAATAATTATTTTTCAAATAATAATTATTTGTTTCTTAATTTTTTCCACTAAACAAGGACATTATTTGTCGGTTGTTTCTCTTTTCTTCCACCTAGGGCACTTTCTGTTGCCCCTAGGCCCTTCTTTTTCTTCTTTTCCTTTCTTCTATTGTTTATCATGGTTCAGAAATCCCAAACAATGCAAACATTTTTCAAACAAATCCAAAAACAAGGCAAAAATTTTCAACAAATTCCTAAAAAGTAAAACACCCTACAAAATGGTAACTTGCTTCTTACGGCTGAAACTTGTGTCTTACACATGGTATTTTCTCCATATCCTGTTGGTTTGTCTCACATCTTCCCCGATTCATACGACTCGTGGATCATCAAATTCACAACCACTCATAAAAGCTAGTTGTTTGCTTCATCTGTACTCTTGGGCACTTTTGGTTGCCTGGTGCTGTTTCGTTGCACACAAACGCTTTTCATGGACCTCGTGTCCATTTTCATTTCCCCTTGCATGTATCCTTGCTTGGGGCATAATTTTTTAACCCTTGTCATCAATCATGAACTTGTGGATCTCTCCAGCACTGATAACAAAACATTTGTACAACTGTCTTGACCGTTGTTGGGTTGGATATGTGCGTTTGTACTTGTTTTCCCTGTTAGATGAGCTTGTTTCCTTCTTGTATTGCATTGCATTATTGTATGTTGCATGGAGTTGGTATTTTCAGCAATGGAAAATTGTTCGTATTATGGCTTTTCATGTCATTCTACCTTTTTCGTATGCTTATATTTTTCATAAGGACCGATGATGTAGTTCCAATGGTAATATGATGACATCAAATTTGTTCCAAACAAATAAGTGGCTAGAGGTTAAGCTCTTCTCTCCTCTCATCCATATTTCTTCTACACCACTTCCCTTTCACCTCTAATTCTCCCTCTCCTCAGGGCATCCTGCCTCATCCCCATTCTTCTGCCTACTTCTCATCTTTTTCGATCGTCGATCGGCTTCTTTCATCACCCCATCGACAATCGATGGGGCATCTCTCCCTCCTACTAATTTTTCTTCTATCTCTTCAAAATCTCTTTTGTCTACTATCTTTGAAATGGAATCACTTACGCCACCCCAAAGAGGGGCAAATGTAGACACCTATAATTACACCCAAGCAATTTAAGTACTTAAATTGCGCTAATTATCCCCTTTCTCACAAATCAACGACGTATCGTCAAAAGTGCTCACTTTCCCTCATATCATCATTAATTAATTACACTAAGCTAATTAATTAAGTTTCCTATCCAATAAATATCCTAATTAACGACCTTCCGTTAATAAATCACCCCTTCTACCTAGACTAATTAATTATTATTAGTTAATTAGCTTTCCCTTCCATTTAACTAATAAATCAATAGTTAATTGATTTAATCCCCTTATAATAGCCTAAATCACACTAATATTCTTCTAATTGGCTTCTATAAGCTTACACCTACCTATTAGTTAATCACCTTTGATTAATTAAAACACCCCCCAACTCCCATGACTTGCTAAACATGTATTAAACTCTTCTAAAGTAAGGTTACCTTTAATAAAGCAACCTTATCCATTCCTAATCATGTTTTACCTTTATCCCACATTCATGAGAATGTTTTGAATCCTTTATCCTTTGGGCTATATAAAGACCCCTCCACCTACCTTTTTACTTACACCTAAACTTTCTAAGAGAGAAAATGCAAAGCATATAGCAAAGAGACTAAGAGCTTGCACCTTGCCCTTTTAAGAGTTCATCATCTCAAAGAGTTAAGCCTCTTTCTTAAGTTCTTAAGTCATATGGGAGGTGTCAAAGGGGTCTTGTAGCCCAACTTTGATTAGCCCCCATTCCTAGGTTCTTGGAACATTAAGGACAACTATTTTGATAGCCATGGAGCTTACTTAGGTCCATTCATTTATTTGTTGTTAAAGAATAGAGGAGTTTAAATATTTAGCATTGTTAGTTTCAAAGTTTGTATTGATGAATGCTAGCATCTAACCCTTGTTTCATTCTTATCATGATGGTGTTTATGCTTTGTTTTAGCTAAATTGTAGAACTATTTTAGGTGGTAGTTCTTGCTTCATTTGATTTAGCATTAAGCAAAGTATACATGCACACAAAAATATTAACCTGTCATTCCGTCCAAAGAGCCTAGATTCAACCTCAACTGAGACCTTGTTGAGCACGTTGTATAACTTCTCATTTGAAAAATATTGAGCATTTACCAAGGGGTTTTCTCCTTTTGACCCAAGAATTTCTATTAATGCCCCCTAGCTTACCTCAAACTCTAGCTCGTTGTTGTGGGACTCAATTTCCTAATAGAGCATCTTCCTCGTCTGAGGGTATGTACCTTATTCATCAAATAAATTCGTTGCCAAGAGTTGACCTGTAGGGATTGTGCTTTGGAATTGCACGCGCAACACCTTGCTAGGATCATTAATGTAGCTCATTCATTTCCTCTGGATCTCCATGTGCTTTCCCCATGTGCACGTGCCCTTAGGAACAGTTACCAATATAGTGGGGCCTCCCACGCTACCGTGATCTTTCCCTACTCTTTCTTCTTGGTCCTCATCCATCACTATATCACTAATGCATTCCAATTCTTCTTCTACCAAGGCCTCGATGATTTTCATTGCTTCTTTTTCTATCGCCTCGTTTATTTTCTCCTTTGTGAGGCTTGGATTTTCCTGACCCTACACGTCAAACCTTTTCACTTCCTCCTATGTCCTTGGTGCCTTCCTCCTCCTAGCCACCCTTGCACCACATGAAAACGAACTCATGTTCTTCTTCTCTGCCCTCTTTTTTTGAACCATGCATGCTGAAAACAAGCGGTTCTTGTTCCTCTTTAGATTCATCTTCTTCATCATCATCCTTCTCACCTATGTATTTATCCAAGCTCTCTATTTACTCTGAGTCGGCTTCCTCCATCACCTTATGTTTCTTCCTAACTAGGGATTCTAGTATGGGAGACTCTACTTTTTCTTCCTCTTCCTTTGGTGATTTCTCCTCTGTGATAAGCTTTTCCAGTGTTGGCACCTCCTCTTTGAATGGGGACCTCTTCTTACGTGTGTAAGTACTTTTTCTAGTGTTTATTCCTGGGGCACCTACCGCTTTAGTATCTTGGGCACCTGGTGCCTTTTTCTGCATTAATTTTTCATTCTGTCTAGGCACGGGATTCTTCCTACATGTTAGGTCCTTAGGTATAGTTATCTCCTTTTCAAGATAAGTTCCCTTCTCAAACTTGGGCCTTATCTGAAGTTATACACGTGCCATGGACCTCCATGTAATAGTCATAGTTAGTGGTTTTACCATTTTGACTTCATGTGACATGTACTTTTCCATGTACATGCGCTTGTTGGGGTAGACCCATGTTTTGCAAATCTCCCTGTGGTCCCGGTCCAAACTTCTAAGGTCAAGATTTAACTTTTTGGACTCCTTGAATCTATTAACTACTGCCTAAAAGTATTGAGTTGTGAAGGAAAATGAGAGCTTGCACCATGGGCTCATACTTTCATCTGTCAACTTGAACCTACCAATAAAAAAGTGTTGGTATACAACGAACTCAACTTCTCCTACTGTAAGCACTACAGTTGTTTTGGTATTCTCCATTCTGCCCCAAACGCGTTACTTAAGCACGTATACCATTTTTCAAGACGTGCCTTGTGAACGGGATTCATGTTATCACTTGTCTATTCCTCAAATCTTTTTGCAGGTGATGGGTCTTCCTCTAGGTACTCCCAAACAAAATTGTTTGATGCATCTGGTACCCCAATTTATGAGAACACAATGGTTAAGAGGACATTACCAAAGAGAATCTTGTCTCTTTCGTATGCACTGGTGATAATTTCATCTGTAATGTATGTGGACAGATTGTAGATGGTATTCTCTGATATTCTTCTACAAACATTCAACCAGGACTTGTTTACTTACATCCATATTTCTTGCGCATTGATTTTTTTTACTAGGTTCGCGGCCATTCTCATTACTGGGTCATGGATATCCCCCATATCAAAGTACCTTGACCCCTTCTTGTATGCATATGTGGCCACTATTTCCTTAATTTCTTCCTTGTCACATACGTCATCCTTTATATCTTCTTCTTCACAGATAATGCTTGAGAATTATGAAATTAGCTGAGGAGTTCTGCGCATCTTGTGCCCCGCAAAGTGAAAGTGGTCTTCATGTACGCATGACATTATCTACTGATAGAGGCACTCTGGCTTTTCGAAGTAGGGAAACTCATAGAGTTATAATAAACCCACCTTCTCTAACTTCACCTTGACTTCATCGCTATAAATTGGTAACCCCTCAGGTGTTCTCTAGTTAGTCAAGCGCATTAACTCCAGCGCCATTTCCTTTTCAATCATGTTCATGTGATGATTTTTGTCATTTACTATTATTTTTCTTAAGTGGGATTACCATTCCATCCTAAGCGAAACCCCATCTGGGTACTGCATTTCTACATACCATTCCTCATTTGTATCTGTGGTGGTTTCTTTTTTTTTTCCTTACCCTTGCCCTTCTTAGGTGTTACTATTGGTTTCTTGGGTGCCATTGTGTAAGTTTTCTCTACACTTCAACGTATCTTCGTAGCTCTTCTCTTATGTCTTTTCCAAGTTTAAATCTCGAACCTATGAAGAATAATCTTTTCCAACCCATGCCCTAACTACTAAACCCCAACTGGAATATCTTTTTAGAAGACGATGCTTCTCCATTACTCTCCCCATGCCCACGAATTACTTCCCCTTGGTTTTTAGATCCAAACTAGTCACTCATGGTTAAAATCCTCCAAATTTTCTTCACACAAATCAACTCTAGAAACCCTAGTTTGCAAAATATCTTCCTTCTCCATATTCGCAAAGTAGATAACGAAGTTCCCAACCCTCTATTTATAGTTTTTCCAACATTTTAACATTAAATTTTACCTTACCTACTGTTGGTCGTCAAATAGGACTTTTTAGAAGAGCAACAGTCAGGGGACAAGAAGTCCCTCCTCTTTAATGGGAGAGGTTCCCTTATTCAGAAACGAACTTATTTACAAATGTACAGAACATTGTTTTATGGTTGAACTTGGATTTTATGAAAGTGTTTTCCACAAGGATCATCAATTACACAAGGACTGAGGAAAGGGAATAAGGAGATGAGCAGAATAGCAACATTCAGAATTATAGATAGCAGAATAATTCTTCGTGTATGCGAAGCTTCAAAGAATTTAAGACAAGATCATTTGCGTTGGCTGAATGAGATTAAATTTAAAGACACAAAGTTCTATAAATAACCTTCTTCAGATTTATTAATCAAGGACACAAAGTTCCTTCTTGGTTGTACAAGATCACTATATTTGCAAAACTAAACAGTATGCAATCAGAGAGACTAATGAGTTAGGAACAAAATGATCTCCACAATATTAAAGGAAAACACAGAGATAACAAGAATTAGATAGACAAAGAATGGAAAGCCCTTTTGTATTGATTTCTTTAAGGTCTATTTACACTTTCAGCAAATATCCAAGTTCTTCCTCCCTTTTAAAATGGTGTGGAAAGGCCATTATATAGCTTACAAGACAGTTACTCCTCGTAACCATTTCTTTTAACTAAAGAATAGTTAAGGACCGCCAGTTGCAATACCTTAACTAATTACAAAGAATACGAAAAGAAAGGGAAGAAGAGAAAAGAAAGGGGAAGGAGACAGGTGGCCAGCTACTGGGAGGGGCCCACTGTCTTCAGAATCTGCTACCTGAATTTCTTCAATGACTCAGCTAAATCTCTACCACGAGGGACTGACGTGTTGGCCGCAGACTGAGTCCAAAATCCAAGACACTTATCCATCTCTTTATCAAACTCGACGTGAGTATGATAATCTTTGTTTGCTTCTTCAATGGCAGACTGAAGAGAACAAATTTCCTTCATCTTTTCCTTAGAGATGGAGCTTTCCTTGAATAGATGATCTTTGACAAAAGCTCTGAACTGAGCTTTGATTTCTTGCAAGGACAAGGAAACACCAGAGTTTTCATCTTGAAGATGACAATGTATATCTTTGAAAGCAGCAGCTGCCAGTGTCTTGAAAGCTTCTCCCTTCTGCCAGCTGTTCTTCATTTCTCCCACAGCTTCCTCCAGGACTTTGATTTTCAACTCTACACTGTAGTCCCAGGATTTTGATAGATTTTCTTTGGCATCATCGAAAATCTTATTCGCCAGTAAGATGTTCTCATCTGTCTGTCCCATGAGGCGAAGGTCTATAATGCAACTGCTCAAGAGTTTAATCTCTTTATCCATAACCCCAATAGCAGAGGATAGCTTCTGTTGCAAATTGTCTACCTTTCCATGTAGTTTAAAAGCTTCATCGATGAAGTTTAGCCCAGCAACAAGCATGTCATCTACCATGGCTTCAATAGCTCTGCCATAGACAGAATACTTGTGCATATCTTTAATACTTTGCACTTCATCTCGGCTTAGAATCACCGGAGGCGATAGAGCAGTCAAGGGGGATAGGGTCCAAAACTTTGTCCTTAGACAAAAGTGACTTGATAAAACTTGTGAGAACTTGGGCTTGTTCTTCCAGCTGTTCAATAGTCTGCTGCCCTTTCTCTACCCTTCCAATGACTCTTGTGACTGTTTCCTGGAGGTTGTGAATTTCACCTTCAGGAGTAGACTCTCCCATAGGGATCCTTGAAAGCTCTAAGTCAGATGTTAGCAAGTCTGATTCTGATTTGTCTACTGTAGGCTTAGCAATCTGTAAGAATTGCTGACCTTGGGCATCAGACACAATTCTGGAGGGTGGTTCTGGATTTCTTGGCACGAGAAGGAGTGGTGCCCATCAAGGCTGCTACAACATCAAAATTTGGTCCCAAGCTTTGAGAGGAGGATTTCCTCTTCCTTTTGTCAACCAGAGGTTGCACCCAAGCAAAAGAGGAAGAAGAATCTACATGAGGGGCAAGGGGACCAAGAGACAGGGAGCTCATGACACTCAGGGTCTGCGCAGCTGTTGACTCAAGCTGAGACGTGAGTAGAGCACTGGAGGCAATGGCAGTAGAGGAATCAATAGCACCCGGAAGTTTCAATGCTCTGGACCTCTTTGTCCTTATCTGCTGGGTCTTCAGGAACATTTGCAGGAGTGGGCATCTCACTTTCTTCACTTTCACTAAGAACAATGATGTTCTCTGGCCCTATAGGCAACTCTACCTATTTTCTTGGAGGATCATTCTCTGCAGGATCCTTCTTTACCTCTTTGAGTTTCTTCCTGTATACCTGGGTAGATGGAGAAGGAGTAGATTCTACAGGTCCCTGAGCTGTTGAGGCAAGGAGGGGTTTTCACCGGTGTTCCAGACTCTGGAACTGATGCCTCTCTTATGGGTGTTGAATCATCCTTGGAGCTAGATTCTCCTGAGTGCCTCTTGAATTCTCGGATCTTCTTATTGAACCAGACCCTAGTCCTGATTAAGACTGGAGTAAGAATCTCAGCCAGATCATCTCTCTCTTTCCTATTCTAATCCAGGTCCTCCAGAGGGGTGTGCTTAATCACATTTTCATACTCATAAGAGTATAGATCAGAATTGTCATCCTGGAGACCTTCAGGAACTTGGTACAGACTGAGTTCTTGGATCAATTGCAGGGAGAACCTACCACAATGCCTTCTTCTGGCTTCAAAATCATCTGCACAGTCAGCCCAGTAGTCTTCTGTATCTGCCCTATGATGATAGACTATCTTGATGTTCTGTTCAATGAACTTCTTCAAGTCAAAACAGGTTCTTGGCTTGAAGAAATGAACAGTGATAGGGACCAGGGCTCTTTCTATGTTCTGAGCGTCTAGAGCTGTTTTGCATGTGTAATTTCCCAGAGAGATGGGAAAGTGCAAGCCAGAAATCTTCTTGTCTCTGCAAGTTCTGTGTAACTTGTCTAGTTGCCTACATATTTCAATCAAGACCATTTTGTCATTGAAGAACATGGGAAGCCACAGAGGGGTGTTCTCATAGCCAGCAAGCCTGATATAGAAAAAATTTCCTGAATTGGATGAAATAGGCTCCATACTGCGATTATCAGGTTCATGGCTTCATCTGAAAACCTTCTTGCAGTATCACCTTTGAGTAATCTGACCACGTACATGGTGAAAGCATCATTGACCCTTCTAAAATTCTGATTGCTGGTTTCCAGGGTGAACTGCGGGTAATAGGCATACACTGGATCATCTTTGTGTGCATCTATATAGGAGAAACCAAACCACTGCCTAGATGCTGCTAGGGTATACATCAGGTATGAAGTCATATATAACTTCTTTGTTTGCTGGACGTTGGATAGCTGCTCCGCCAAATTCATGCTGATGATCTCTGCCCAGTTGATGTTTTGTGTTCCCCTCGCACACCATGCTGATGAACGGGAACATCCAGAAATGAAACTCATTGGTGGAGGGCAAACCCATAACCCGAGCCAACAGGATTATGAAGTCTGACAGTTCTTCGTTGAAATCTGCTCGGAAGAGGGTTTTGGTTAGGCGAGAAGCACCTTTCTTAGGGTTCTTCAACCAAGATTTTGCCACTCGCGTTTTATATTTGTCACTGTCTTGGTCGAACATAGCCAGTGCTTGATCCCGGGAGACGACTATAGCATTGTCCATCTTCGGAATCCTCAGAGCAGTGCCAATGGCGGCAGCATCCAGCTTGGCAATGAGTTCCCCATGTACATTTGTCAATTCGCTCCAAGCGGGGTCGAAGTGAGCTCCACATGAAAGCACTGTATCAGCACACTGTACTGAGATTGGGAATCCTTCGGCAAAAGCTAAACCACTATCATTAATCATCTGTGCCATTGGTGTAGGGTTTGCATCTGTCATTCTTGCCCAAAAATCACCGAAGTCGAGATGACGAGCTTCGCTGTCCCCAATATTGCTAACAGCAGACTCAAGCGGAGAAATTTTCTCCTGTCCCTGGAACTTGATCTTCATAGTGATAGTCTCAGAGCTGCAACCTAGACTTCTGGAAGGAATTTTCAAATGGAGGGGGGATTGCGTAGGTTTTCAAATTGCAAGGGTTTGAGAAAAAGATAGCATGGAAGCAATGCGAAAAATGCAAAGGGGAATGCTCGTTATATAGCCATTTGGAGAGAGGAATGACTTTAATGCGCATTGAATACACAACCACCAATTTGAAAAGCATCATACTCAGAGTGAGCAGGAAAAAATAAGTGTGAAGGACACTTGGTACGCTTGGGATATGTGAGACGCGAATGTGCACGAAACACGCGGCTCGGCCGGTTTGGGTGAAACAGGGAGAGGACACACAAATGCATTTGGGACAAATGGGACGAAAATGTGCAAAGTACGTGATTCGGGTGTTTCGGCCGAAATTGGAACAAAGGGCCCATTTGGACTTGGGACATTCGGGACAAAAAGTTCCGAAGTACGTGACTTGACCGGCTCGGCCGAAATTGGGAAAGCTCGCACTTTTTAAAATGGGGCAGTTGGGACAAAATTGCGCGAAGGACATGGTTCGGGCAAATCGGCCGAAAATGGGAAAGCTCGCACTTTTTAACTTTGGGACATTTGGGACAGGAAAGTGCGAAGTATGCGGGAAGGATGATTCGGCCGAAATTGGAACAACATGCAAAATAAGTTTTGGGGACACTTGGGACAAAACTTTCCGACTGGGCCCAAAAAATGGGACAGCTTCGGGGATTTCGGTCGGTCGGGGTAACAAAATGCACTTTCGTACTTGGAACAGTTGGGACAAAAAGTTCCGACAGGCCCGAAAATCACACAAAATGACCCAAAACACAGATTTTTTCAATTTCACGACTTAGGCACCTCAGAGAAAAACCCTAAAACTCAAAATTTTGAAAAGTTTACTCTTATCAGAGCAGGGGAATTTTGAGTGGACAACAGCTGGCTCCTTCTGGGGATGACTTGGTATAAATTCTCGGAATGAGACAAGGCAAGAACTTAGACAAACTCGTTGAAGCAGACCAGTGCCTTATCCATTGGGCAAAGGAGTAAAAAACAAACCAATACAGAGGGCAACACACACAACAACAGAAGGGAAACACACCGAAAGCAGAAAAGCAAAAACACTGTACAGAATATACAAAGGGACTCCCTAGTCACCTACGACTTGAAAAACTTCAAATACTGCCCACTATAAGGAAGTGGGAGGGGAGAACCATCCATGTAATCAAGATAGAAAGAGTTCTTACCAGAAAAGTGTCTTATCTTGAATGGTCTGAGCCATAGTGAATCAAATTTTCCATGGTTGCCACGAGGTTCATGTCTTTTGTCCCATAACAGCACGGTATCTCCAACTTAGAACTCTCTAAACCTATCTTTCTTGTCAAACAGAATCTTTTACCTTCTGCTAGTGAGACAAATATCCTGTCAGTAACCTCCAATCTATCCTCATTCAGTTTGTGCAGGTACATGATTCTTTTATCCAGAGCATCACTGAAACTAGTATCTTCAATGGCCTTTATCAGGTGCAAGGCTGGCAGTTCCACTGTCACTGGCAATTGAGCTTCCACTCCATACACCACTTGAAAAGGAAACATTCTAATGGCTCTTTTAGGTGTGATCCTGTCTGCCCAAAGAGCATCAAAAAGCTTCTTATGCCAGTTTCGCTGAGACTCATTGACCAACTTCCTTATGATAGTCACCAGATTTTTGTTGGTGGATTCTGCTTGTCCATTTCCCTGGGGGTAATAATCTGAAGAATGAGCCAGAGAGATGCCATACCCATAGTAGAAATCCATTATCTCAGTTGAGGAGAAGTTCGAAGCATTATCTGTTACAATATTGTTAGGTACACCATACCTTACCAAGATGTTCTCTTTGATGAAGTTGCATACAACTTCAGAAGTAGTGCTCTTGACTGGAATAGCTTCCACCCATTTGGTGAAGTAGTCAGTGGCAGTTAGCACATGCGTGTGACCAGCACTAGAAACAGGGTTCAGTGCACCAATGAAGTCTAGACCCCACTGCTGAAATGGTTCCTCGATCACAACTGGCTTGAGAGGTAAAGATGCCAATTTAGGTCTTCTCACAAAGGTTTGACAAGCTTCACATTTATCCACCCACTTGGATGCATCTCTGAACAAGGAAGGCCAGTAATATCCTCCCCAGAGTATCTTGTGAGCTGTGACTGTTGATGAATAGTGCCCTCCACATGCCTGATCATGGAAATCTGAGAGCAACTTTCTCTGCTGCTCCTTGTCCACACACTTCAGAAATCTCCCATCCAAACCACGCTTGAACAAGGCATTTTCCCACAGTACATATTGCGCTGATCTCAATTTAACAGTCCTCTTTTCCTTGGTAGTTAAATGAGAGGGGCATTCCCCATAGGTGAGAAAATGGGCGATGTCAGAATACCATTCATCAACTGAACTAAGGAATAGAATAGTAGGAATGTCATCTTTCTCCTCCAGCAACTCATGTTTGGCTCCTTCAGCAATGAGCTCACAAAGACCTTTTCCACGAACCAGCTTGGTCGGTTTGATATCAATGTCATACTCCTGGACTTTAGCCACCCAGTTTCCTCTCTTGGACCCAAATTCTTGCTGTGTAAGAATTGACTTGACAGTTGTATCTGGAACCAGCACCATAGAGTGAGAGTTGAGGATATAGAAACGGAACTGTTTGACAGCTTTGACTACTGCAAAAGCATGCTTCTCCATCATGGTGTATTTCAGTTCATGATTCTTCAGGATATAGCTCATGAAGGCAATTGGTAGCTCATGTCCATCAGAGTCTTCTTGGGGTAAGACAGCAGCCAGGGTATTATCTGTAGCATAGCAATAGATGATGAAATCTTTGCTGAAGTCAGGACAAGCCAAAACTGGAGTTTTAGCAATAGCTTTCTTGATACACTCAAAGGATTCCTTTCCTTCAGAAGACCAACCAAACGTTTGCTTCCCTTTCATCATCTGAGAGATGTTCAAAGTTAATTCAGCAAAATCAGGGATGAATCTTCTTAAAAAATTGATCTTACCGAAAAAGGAATGCACGCCTTTTTTACTGGTTGGGAGAGGAATTTGTTGGATGGCCTAAACTCATTCAGGATCAATCTTAATACCATCCTTGGATATAATGTGCCCTAATAGTTTTCCTTCTGTAACACAGAAGAATGATTTTTTAGGATTTAAAGAAATCCCATGCTCTTGGCATCTCAGCAGAATTGTTTCCAGGTGATCAAAATGATCTGCTCTTGTCTTTGAAAACACTATCAGGTCATCAAGGTATATGACGATACATTTCCCTTTCAAGCTTCCAAAAGCCAAATCCATAGCTCTCTGGAAAGTGGCACCAGCATTAATCAGCCCAAAAGGCATTCTCTTGTAGGCGAAGGTACCCCAAGGAGTGGTGAAGGCTGTCTTGTGTTGATCTGCAGTATTAACCTCTACCTGATTGTATCCCGAGAATCCATCAAGCATAGATAACATTTCAGATCCTGTTACTGCTTGCAATATTTGATCCATCATAGGCAGAGGGTAGTTATCTTTCAGAGAAGCCTGATTCAGGTTCCTGAAATCAACCCAGATGCAGATCTCACCATTCTTCTTCCTAACAGGCACAATGTTTGCAATCCATGTTGAATGGTGATTGGGAAAAATGATTTTAGCCTTCAACAATTTCTGAATCTCCTAAAATATAGTGTCAGCTATTTTGGGATTATACTACCTTTGTTTCTACTTGAAAGGCTTGATTCCTAGTTTGAGAGGGATATAGTGCTGCATGTCTTTAGGCTTGAAGGCTTTTAGATCCTCATAAGAATATGCAAGAACATCCTTATACTTCCTTAGAAGATCAATTGCTCTTCTCCTCTCATCGGTTGTGCAACATTTTCCAATATTTACCAGCTTGGGATCAGTAGAACTCCCTATATCAATCTTATCATACTCAGCTGATTGCTGAGGTCCAGTAGAAGCTTTAGATTTTACATATCTGTCATGTTTATCAAACAACTCCTCCAAACTCACCAAACATTTGGGAATCTTGTTTCCTTTGAGTTTAATGCATCCTTCCTGATCTGTTTCTTCTCCTTGGGTGACAGCTTGGTCAGAGGACACACTCTCACGAGGCAGGTTGTCACTTCCCTCAAAATACAGTTGTTCGAAATTACCCTTGAGTTCCAGGAAGGAAAGCAAATGCTGTTCATCGTTGAAAACTTGCTAGTTATTGGTATTGTTAAGTACACTAGGCCGGTGGACCATTTCAATAGTGAACTTATCCTGAGAGAATTCAGGATGGGGAATCAGTAGTGACCTTGAGACAGCCAGTGAATCAGCCCTGCTGTTCTTTTCTCTAGGTATTGCTTCAATAGAGAAAGCGTCAAGGAATTCAATTGAATCCCAAACCTGATTCCGGTAATGCTTCAGCCTCCCATTTTTTACCTGAAAAAGACTTCTGACTTGCTTCACAATCAGCTCTGCATCACCACGAGCCAGAAGATTTTTTACACCTCGTTATTTGGCCACTTGCAGTCCAAGAATGAGAGCCTCATACTCTGCTGTATTGTTAGTGTTTTCGAACTGCAACTTAAACGAAAAAGGGTGTAGGCAGCCTTCAGGTGACACTAGCAGGACACCAGCTCTAGAACTAGCCGAGGAACAACTTCCATCAAATTCTAAAATCCAAACACCATTGGGATCTTTGGGTGATACTTTGGAGGGTTGGATTTCATCAGGGGACAGAATCGTGTAATTACCATGACCTATGTCTTCATAGAGTATTTGTGCCTTAGGATCATCCGTTTTCTGCACAATATACTCAGATTGTTTCTCAGGTAGCAGCTTCTTCATGTGTCCATTGACAGGTATAAGTGCATGTGACCAATCCATTTGAATCTCTCCACCCACATCTTTACAGAAGTTCCTACTTAGCAACATTCCATAAGAAGGAGGAATGTCTGCTACTAGGATGGTAGCCAAGACTTTCTTTTCAGGTAAAGCAGCAAAAGCCACTTGTGCATCTTTAATCCTTCCAACCAAAGGCACTTCCTTACTTTCCATGGAGTAGCAAGATCCATAAGTACGAGTGAGGGTCAAGCCTAAAGCATGAGCTACTTTAGCAGGCATCACGTTATCTGAGGCTCTGGAATCTATGACACAGTTACTGAGCCTATGGCCAGCTATAAGAAGTGTTACATAAAAAGGCTTGATTTTGTCACCAGGTGAGGTGACAGCAGCTACCAGACTAGGCTGTGGTGTAGAAGGAGGAGTGGGAAAAAGGCCTTTAGAGGTGGTCTTGGAATGGGAATTAACAAATTGGATCATCTTGGCAAAAGCCTTGGGATGAGTTTGGTAGTACTCAGCTTCTGAAATTTGAACCTTGGTCCTTTTTAGGTGATCAACAATATCAAAGGATCCAGAGGTAGATGGGACCATCATCATTTGGAATTCTAGGCTTATCA
This sequence comes from Taxus chinensis, assembly GCA_019776745.2. Classification (NCBI taxonomy): domain Eukaryota; kingdom Viridiplantae; phylum Streptophyta; class Pinopsida; order Cupressales; family Taxaceae; genus Taxus; species Taxus chinensis. The sequence goes on from CM034156.1 coordinate 448,666,825, forward strand.
ACTTTAAGAGAAAAAGAAGGAACTTTGCTAGTAGGATTGGCAGGACTTACCTTTGGTGCAGATGAGGTAGGGATAGGAGATCCTCTTCTGGCAATTACAGGAATAGTTGCTGGTTGCTCCTTAGATTTCTTCATGGGTTGTGTTACTTTCTCCTTTTGCCTTGTCTGTTCTCGAGTTATGACAGCAAATGATTCACTGTTCATATCTGCTACCACTTCATCATAGTCATCTCTATCATCAGTGCCTTCGGTGGTAAAGAAATTAACCCGAGATCCTTCGAGTTCTTCTGCCTCATCATCAAATTCCTCCAGGAACTCCTCACGAGCTTCATCGTCCACATCATCATCTGGCTCTTCAACTTCACAGGTTGCATTCACAGGAACTTTGACAGGAGGACCTTCAAGTGCTAGTCTTGTGTGAGGAGCAGGCAAATGATTTCTGGGCTGAAAATTTCTTCTTGGAACGTCTGCATATGGGGCATGTTGGGCCAATTGTTTCTTTATAGCTACTAGACCATTTGCAAGTTTCTGGACTAATGGATCAGTATTGGGTCCAGAGGTGGAAGAGGAAGAAGCAGCAGATTTAGATTTGGGAGGATCTCTCTTCAACTTCCCTGACATGATCAGGTCATCCTCGACACTAACAGCCAATTCTTGATCCAGAATTAACGTTCCAAGATTAGCCCTTCTTAGAGCATAACTGACTTTGGGCGTTTGAGCATTTAGAAAGAAACATTTTTGAATTTGATCAACCGGTCGAGTATTTACAGGAATTTTGTTGATCAGTCTATTGAACCGAGCCACAAATTCTCTCATGGGTTCTGATGGATCTTTCTTTATCTGAGAAATTTGGGCAAGCAGGGCATGTACATCTTCTGCCGGCTTGAAACGGCTTTCGAACTGAGTTCTCATTGTATTCCAGTCGGTGATGGCACCAGCCGGAAGGTGATAGAACCAGTCAGCAGCATTATCTTGTAACGTCTCAACGAATAGTATTACTGAGACGTCTTCATGTTCAACTCCTAAAACTCCACACGCAACTATGAAGGCTGTAATGTGTTCATCAGGGTGTACTTTGCCATCTCCTTTGAATTTTGGGAAGTTCTTTCGGTTACCTCTAGGTAACTCATGCAAAGGCTGAGTAAGGGCCAGGGGCCCGACACGTTGACCCCATGGCAGTTGTGCCGCCATTTTTGGAAATACGGCTTGGAAGGGAACTGTAGCACCAGCTAGGATCAAAGCTCGTAGATATGGACTAGCAGGTTCTGAAGGAATACCACCCGTAGGACTTCTATCTTGAACAAGCAGAGTGCTCGTTGAACGAGTTCTTCTATTTGAAGGGAAAGGAAAACCCTGTTGCTCCAAAATCTGAAACTGAGAATCTTCGATACCAAGGGTCCTTCTCCCTCGAGTGAAACGCAGAGTCGCCAGATCAAAGGATGATCGAAAAATTACAGTACTGGAATGCGGTTTTCCCCAGCAGAGTCACCAAAAACTGTTGGTCGTCAAATAGGACTTTTTAGAAGAGCAACAGTCAAGGGACAAGAAGTCCCTCCTCTTTAATGGGAGAGGTTCCCTTATTCAGAAACGAACTTATTTACAAATGTACAGAACATTGTTTTATGGTCAAACTTGGATTTTACGAAAGTGTTTTCCACAAGGATCATCAATTACACAAGGACTGAGGAAAGGGAATAAGGAGATGAGCAGAATAGCAACATTCAGAATTATAGATAGCAGAATAATTCTTCGTGTATGCGAAGCTTCAAAGAATTTAAGACAAGATCATTTGCGTTGGCTGAATGAGATTAAATTTAAAGACACAAAGTTCTATAAATAACCTTCTTCAGATTTATTAATCAAGGACACAAAGTTCCTTCTTGGTTGTACAAGATCACTGTATTTGCAAAACTAAACAGTATGCAATCAGAGAGACTAATGAGTTAGGAACAAAATGATCTCCACAATATTAAAGGAAAACACAGAGATAACAAGAATTAGATAGACAAAGAATGGAAAGCCCTTTTGTATTGATTTCTTTAAGGTCTATTTACACTTTCAGCAAATATCCAAGTTCTTCCTCCCTTTCAAAATGGCGTGGAAAGGCCATTATATAGCTTACAAGACAGTTACTCCTCGTAACCGTTTCTTTTAACTAAAGAATAGTTAAGGACCGCCAGTTGCAATACCTTAACTAATTACAAAGAATATGAAAAGAAAGGGGAAGGAGACAGGTGGCCAGCTACTGGGAGGGGCCCACTGTCTTCAGAATCCGCTGCCTGAATTTCTTCAATGACTCAGCTATATCTCTGCCACATGGGACTGACGTGTTGGCCGCAGACTGAGTCCAAAATCCCAGACACTTCTCCATCTCTTTATCAAACTCGACGTGAGTATGATAATCTTTGTTTGCTTCTTCAATGGCAGACTGAAGAGAACAAATTTCCTTCATCTTTTCCTTAGAGATGGAGCTTTCCTTGAATAGATGATCTTTGACAAAAGCTCTGAACTGAGCTTTGATTTCTTGCAAGGACAAGGAAACACCAGAGTTTTCATCTTGAAGATGACAATGTATATCTTTGAAAGAAGCAGTTACCAGTGTCTTGAAAGCTTCTCCCTTCTGCCAGTTGTTCTTCATTTCTCCCACAGCTTCCTCCAGGACTTTGATTTTCCACTCTACGCTGTAGACCCAAGATTTTGATAGATTGTCCTTAGCATCATCAAAAATCTTATTCGCCAGTAAGATGTTCTCATCTGTCTGTCCCATGAGGCGAAGGTCTACAATGCAACTGCTCCAGTGTTTAAGCTCCTTATCCATAACCCCAATAGCAGAGGATAGCTTCTGTTGTAAATTGTCTACCTTTCCATGTAGTTTAAAAGCTTCATCGATGAAGTTTATCCCAGCAACAAGGATGTCATCTACCATGGCTTCAATAGCTCTGCCATAGACAGAATACTTGTGCATATCTTTAATACTTTGCACTTCATCTTGGCTTAGAATCACCGGAGGCGGTAGAGCATTCAAGGGGGTAGGGTCCAAAACTTTGTCCTTAGACAAAAGTGACTTGATAAAACTTGTGAGAACTTGGGCTTGTTCTTCCAGCTGTTCAATAGTCTGCTGCCCTTTCTCTACCCTTCCAATGACTCTCGTGACTATTTCCTGGAGGTTGTGAATTTCACCTTCAGGAGTAGACTCTCCCATAGGGATCCTTGAAAGCTCTAAGTCAGATGTCAGCAAGTCTGATTCTGATTTGTCTACTGTAGGCTTAGCAATCTCCAAGAATTGCTGACCTTGGGCATCAGACACTATTCTGGAAGTAGTTCTGGCTTTCTTGGCACGAGAAGGAGTGGTGCCCAACAAGGCTGCTACAGCATCAAAATTTGGTCCCAAGATTTGAGAGGAGGATTTCCTCTTCCTTTTGTCAACCAGAGGTTGCACCCAAGCAAAAGAGGAAGAAGAATCTGCAGGAGGGGCAACGGGACCAAGAGACAGGGAGCTCATGACACTCAGGGTCTGCGCAGCTGTTGACTCAAGCTGAGACGTGAGTAGAGCACTGGAGGCAATGGCAGTAGAAGAATCAATAGCACCCGGAAGTTCAGTGCTGTGGACCTCTTTGTCCTTATCTGCTAGGTCTTCAGGAACATTTGCAGGAGTGGGCATCTCACTTTCTTCACTTTCACTGAGAACAATGATGTTCTCTGGCCCTATAGGCAACTCTACCTGTTTTCTTCGAGGATCATTCTCTGCAAGTTCCTTCTTTACCTCTTTGAGTTTCTTCCTGTATACCTGGGTAGATGGAGGAGTAGATTCTACAGGTCCCTGAGCTGTTGAGGCAGGAGGGGTTTTCACCGGTGTTCCAGACTCTGGAACTGATGCCTCTCTTATGGGTGTCGAATCATCCTTGGAGCTAGATTCTCCTGAGTGCCTCTTGAATTCTCGGATCTTCTTACTGAACCAGACCCTAGTCCTGATTAAGACTGGAGCAAGAATCTCAGCCAGATCATCTCTCTCTTTCCTATTCCAATCCAGGTCCTCCAGAGGGGTGTGCTTAATCACATTTTCATACTCATAAGAGTATAGATCAGAATTGTCATCCTGGAGACCTTCAGGAACTTGGTACAGACTGAGTTCTTGGATCAATTGCAGGAAGAACCTACCACAATGCCTTCTTCTGGCTTCAAAATCATCTGCACAGTCAGCCCAGTAGTCTTCTGTATCTGCCCTATGATGATAGACTATCTTGATGTTCTGTTCAATGAACTTCTTCAAGTCAAAACAGGTTCTTGGCTTGAAGAAATGAACAGTGATAGGGACCAGGGCTCTTTCTATGTTCTGAGCATCCAGAGCTGTTTTGCATGTGTAATTTCCCAGAGAGATGGGAAAGTGCAAGCCAGAAATCTTCTTGTCTCTGCAAGTTCTGTGCAACTTGTCTAGTTGCCTGCATATTTCAATCAAGGCCATTTTGTCATTGCAGAACATGGGAAGCCGCAGAGGGGTGTTCTCATAGCCAACAAGCCTGATATAGGAAAATTTCCTGAATTGGATGAAATAGGCTCCATACTGCGATATCAGGTTCATGGCTTCATCTGAAAACCTTCTTGCAGTATCACCTTCAAGCAATCTGACCACGTACATGGTGAAAGCATCATTGACCCTTCTGAAATTCCGATTGTTGGTCTCCAGGGTGAACTGCGGGCAATAGGCATACACTGGATCATCTTTGTGTGCATCTATATAGGAGAAACCAAACCACTGCCTTGATGCTGCTAGGGTATACATCAGATATGAAGTCATATAGAACTTCTTTTTTTGTTGAACGTTGGATAGCTGCTCTGCCAAATTCATACTGATGATCTCTGCCCAGTTGATATTTTGTGTCCCCTCGTACACCATGCTGATGAGCGGGCACATCCAGAAATGGAACTCACTGGTGGAGGGCAAACCCATAACCCGAGCCAGCAAGATTATGAAGTCTGACAATTCCTCATTGAAATCTACTCGGAAGAGGGTTTTGGTTAGGCGAGAAGCACCTTTCTTAGGGTTCTTCAACCAAGACTTCGCCACTCGCGTCTTATATTTGTCACTGTCTTGGTCGAACATAGCCTGTGCTTGATCCCGGGAGACGACTATAGCATTGTCCATCTCTGGAATCCTCAGAGCAGCGCCAATGGCGGCAGCGTCCAGCTTGGCAATGAGTTCCCCATGTACATTTGTCAATTCGCTCGAAGCGGGGTCGAAGTGAGCTCCACATGAAAGCACTGTATCAGCACACTATACTGAGATTGGGAATCCTCCGGCAAAAGCTAAACCACTATCATTAATCATCTGTGCCATCGGTGTAGGGTTTGCATCTGTCATTCTTGCCCAAAAATCACCGAAGTCGAGATGGCGAGCTTCGCTGTCCCCTATATTGGTAACAGCAGACTCAAGCAGAGAAATTTGCTCCTGTCCCTGGAACTTGATCTTCATATTGATAATCTCGGAGCTGCAACCTAGACTTCTGGAAGGAATTTGCAAATGGAGGGGGGATTGTGCAGGTTTTCAAATTGCAAGGGTTCGAGCAAAAGATAGCATGGAAGCAATGCGAAAAATGCAAAGGGGAATGCTCGTTATATAGCCGTTTGGAGAGAGGAATGACTTTAATGCGCATTGAATACACAACCACCAATTTGAAAAGCATCATACTCGGAGTGAGCGGGAAAAACTAAGTGTGAATGACACTTGGTACGCTTGGGACATGTGAGACGCGAATGCACGAAACACGCGGCTCAGCCAGTTCGGGCGAAACAGGGAGAGGACGCACAAATGCATTTGGGACAAATGGGACGAAAATGTGTGAAGTACGCGATTCGGGTGTTTCGGCCGAAATTGGAACAAAGGGCCTGTTTGGACTTGGGACATTCGGGACAAAAATTTCCGAAGTACGCGACTTGACCGGCTCTGCCGAAATTGGGAAAGCTCGCACTTTTTAAAATAGGGCAGTTGGGACAAAATTGCGCGAAGGACGCGGTTCGGGCAAATCGGCCAAAAATGGGAAAGCTCGCACTTTTTAACTTTGGGACATTTGGGATAGGAAAGTGTGAAGTACGCGGGAAGGATGATTCGGCCGAAATTGGAACAACATGCAAAATAAGTTTTGGGACACTTGGGACAAAACTTTCCGACGGGCCCGAAAAATGGGACAGCTTCGGGGATTTCGGCCGGTCGAGTAACAGAATGCACTTTCGTACTTGGAACAGTTGGGACAAAAAGTTCCGACAGGCTCGAAAATCACACAAAATGACCCAAAACACAGATTTTTTCAATTTCACGACTTAGGCACCTTAGAGAAAAACCCTAAAACTCAAAATTTTGAAAATTTTACTCTTATCAGAGCGGGGAATTTTGAGTGGACAACACCTACCACCATAATTTAACACTTAATGCGGATTTTTCACCAAAGTATGACTTTAGCACTTTTACTCATGTGCCCAACCTTACGCGGACAATTCCCCAACCTTCTGGTGTGCAACCAATCCATCTTGACAAGAGACTCTTGCATGCGCATAACCAATGCCGAAGGTACTTCTTCTATCATGATTTTTTCTCTCTCCTACCTCATGTTAAGTTTGTACTTTTCCCTCTCTTATACGTGGATTGCCAATGTAGCCTTACTCTGACACTAACCATCCTTTTTGGCCTTTCCTTGCATGAACTTCCTTCACAGGGCCATTCAACCGGGATTTCCAATACAATCCTTCCTAGCACTTCACCCTTCAATTTCTTCCACCTTACTCCAACCCACACTGAAATGATGTGTGGTCCTCTGCATAGTTACAACCTTAAAAAATTAATGAGATTACTAGTGCCTAAGGAACAACACAAAACAACAACGATAAAGGGAAACACAGGAAAAGAAAATGCATTAAGGGAAATCCTAAACTAATTGGAAACCCTTCCTTATTTATAAACACCAAGAAGACTTATTTATAGTAGGGCTTAAGCCTAATCTCATTGAATTGTCTTGGTAAACTCATCCCATCCAGCACTTATAACTGGCACACGCCTAAATCTAGGATGTATGAGATGATGTAGGGACCCAAACAATACACCTTCAAATTCCCAGGATGGTGCAGAAACATTGAATCATATAGTAAGACCATCTGTCCAACCTTAAACTTCTTGTTCTTAATGTGATGATCATGTCATGCCTTTTGTTTTGATTTTTTTATCTTCTGGCTCCACTTGGCGAGTGATTATCTTTCATCAAATTACATTAACTTGTCAATTATATCTTCCAGCACTTATTCATCATCCAATCCTCATGTGCATGCTATACGCAGAGAAGGTAACATGAATTCAACTGGTAGGACAGCCTCCGTGCCAAACACTAATTGAAATGGTGTGGCCTTATTCAACCTCTTGTAGGTTCTCATATATGCCTAAAGAACGGTTGATACTTTGTCATCCCAATCCTATCTACCAACATCACAGATCTTATTCAACATGTGACTAAGTCTTTGTTAAACACCTCAACAGTTCCATTTTCTTGAGTGTAAAAGGGATTAGTTTTTTGATGGGCCACCATGAATTCTGATAGCAAAATCCTGACCATTTCATTGCGAAAGTGCGTACCTCTATCACTTGTCAAACTCAATGGGCATCTATACCTGCTGATTATGTTTTCCCATAAAAATTTAGCAGTGGTAGCCAATGTACAATGCTTTATAGGCTCTACCTTTGCCCACCTTGTCAAATAATCAGTGCAAGTGAGGATATACCGTGAACCAGTACTTCACACCGCTAACGAGATTGGTCCGACAAAGTTGATAGCCCACTTCTCAAATGGTTCCACACTAGCTATTGGTTGCAAGGGCATTCCATCCCTTCTTCTAGGTTTTCCAAGGTGCTGGCAATGGTCACATGCCTTACAAAACTCAATACAATCTTGATAAATGGTCTCCCACCAAAGCCCTGTGAGTAGAATCTTCTATGAGGTTGCATTTCCCGCATAGTGTCCTCCTGTAATCCCACCATGCACTTCTTCTATAATTGCAATATGCTCATGTTCTAGTACACATCGGCATAGAGCCTCATCACGACCCATTTTTTACAGATCTCCACTAATTAACATGTAGGGTGTGGTGTGTATGGCAAACTTCTTCTTCTCCTAGGCCTTCATTTCAACTATTTCCACACCTTTCTTGAGAAATACTACAATGTCCTCCAAATCTAAGGGCACATGCTGTAACCTAAATAGTTATGCATCTGGCATGGTGTCTTCAATACTCTACATGTCCTCCCTTGAATCAATCTTAGATAAATGATCAGGTTTGGAATTACTTTTTCCTAGTTTGACAACCACCGTGAACTCAAAATCTTGGAACAATAGTACCCATCGACATATGAACCATTTTAGAATGGAATTATTCACCAAGTATTTCAATGCCATATGGTCAGTGTAAAATATAAAAGGGGTTACCAACAAATTTTGTGTGAATTTATGAAGCGTGTAGATCATTGACAATGCCTCGCACTCAATCAATCATAGTGTAATTCTACTCTGCTAGTGTCAATTTCTTGCCTACAAAGCACAAGGGATGGTCAACAATCCCTTCACCAGATTGTGTAAGTACTACTCCAAAGGTGGTCCTTGAGGCATCCACATGAACATGGAAAGGCTTATCCTAAGAAGGGAAACGTAGGATGGGCACGGTGACAAGCCTATCCTTCAAAGTGTCAAATTCCTTTTATTGTGCCTCTCCCCAATGAAAGACACTATTATGTATAAGTAACTCTTCTAAGGGCATGGTGATCTTAGCATATCCCTAAATTAACTTCCTGTAGTACCACGTATGCCCAAGAAATTCACACACCGTGCTTTGAATAGTAGGCTCCCTCAATCCCACAATTATTGAAACTTTTGCGGGATCTACTAGTAGGCCCTCCTTACATATAATGTGTCCCAATAATGTTCCAAATGGGGTAGCAAAGACACATTTATTAATGTTGAGGGATATCCTCAACTACCAACACCTTTCAAACATCAGCCTTAAGTTGTCATAATGGTCCTTTACTAACCCATATATTGTCCAATCATCCAAGTAGACTTAAAGGAATTTATGGATGAAGTCCTAGAAAGCTTGTACCACAATGCGCAAGAACACAACTGATGCATTCTTCAACCCAAATGACATAATTGTATAGGAAAAACTTCCCCACTCAGTGGCGAAAGTCATCTTCTTTTGGTACTCCTTCACGATCCTTACCTAGTGATAGCCTGAGAATCTATCTGTGAAAGAATAGACCTCACACCCTACCACTCCCTCTAATATTTCTTCAATAAATGGGGTTGGGAAAGGATCAATGATACACACTACATTCAGGTCCTTATAATCAACGTAGATCCTTATCCTTCCATCCTTCTTGATACTAATCACCATTAGACATCCATTATGATTCTTCAATAAATTTAATAATATCTAATGCTATCATTTTATCTATTTCTTCTTTGAACTTCACAAGCAAGTTAGGATTCATCCAGTATGGTCTTTTCTTGACTAGGTGTGCACCTTCCTTCAGTTATATCCTCATTTTCCCAATGAATGGTGAACGCATTTAAGCTCGTGATACCCGCACAGGAATAAATCCTCAAACCCAAGTAAAAGATCAATTATATTAGAGACTTCTTTCTCAGACCAGTAGTCTCCAATGATAGCCTCCTTAGGCTCTTCATCTAAGCCAATGTTAACCTTGTTTTTCCATAATGGCTTATGATAGGTGCGTACCCGTTCATCAGCATTATATATGAATTTGCGCATCCCTACAAAATGGTCAACATCTAAGTTTTTTGCTTCTTCCCCATCAATAACATACACCATCTTACCTTTTTCCTTTTCCATACATGCATGCTGAAATTTTATTTCTTTTGTTTCTTCTTCCTCAATGCGTGCCTCCAGGCTAGGTTCACCTAACAAGTCCAGTAACCTATCTTCTTCCATGGCACTATCTCTAATGGTAAGGCACTTGATAACTTGCAATGCCTTATCCACCAAGGTTTTTATACTCTGATACTTGAATGTTTGAATGAGATCAGCCGCTAACTCTTGCCAATTCCCTACCTGGTAGCATGTCTCAGAATGAATGTACCATGCGCGCACACAACCTTGTAATGTGGAATACAACTTGTGAACCCATAATGAAGGTGGCAATGCTTCTGTGATTCCCATTGAGGCTTTCTCATATGCACATATATGGAAGGAAGTGGTCTCTTTACCATGGTAGTATTTTATAGCTCTGGGCATGTTGCTCCTACAAAACCTTACAGAGAAAGAAATTCTCACCTCACACCATTCCAGGAGATTATCCAGATGCATTTCCCATTAGCATGCAACAGTTTTGAGTAGGACGTAACTTAACATCCCCCTTCATTCATTTTCCTCCTTCCATTGGGCTTCCATCTCCTGTAAAAATACCTTAAGGAAGGCTCCTCCTAAGTACTTAGGTATCTCCTTTCCTCTCAGGCATCGGACTGTACGTGCCTTTGTTACCTTTGTCACAGATCCTCTCAAGTTCCATTTGATTAACTCATAGGTCCCATATGCCCAATTACCACACGCTATACTGGTGGTGTCACTTAGGGACAGAGCATCCTTAAAATAAATAACTCCTTCTGTGGGATGAACTGTCTCTAGATCCCTGATTGAGCACACATATATTCTATCAAGGACCTCTTCTCCCAAGGGTTCAATATAGGGTGTTTATTTTCCATCAGCCAGGGGTATGATGACCCATTCCTCCTCATTTTAAAAGCTTATGTATCCCTTTCTAAACTGAAGATCTGCATTGTTCTTATAACACCATGGGCACCCAAGTAATGTTGGGAAATTGTTTGCCTCATCAAGTGCCAAGACTTTAAAGTCCGCAATAAAATTAGCTCCCTGAATGGTGATGGTTGCATCCTATAAGACACCAATGGGTATTACCTTAATTTTGTTCTCCATATACAACACATTCAAAGATAGTTGTAATGTAGGTATTCCCATCTGATGCCATGCATCCAAGGTGAGAACATTGACTTATGCACCTATTTCAATGAGGATATTACTAAGGAGCCATTCATCCATGACCATATTTAATATGATATCCCAATCATAGTCAAGGTTGTGAGGGGGGAGGTTTGCATGCAAGACCTTCCTCTCACACTCTTCTATGATGTGTGGTACCTTCTCTCTCAACCATGCCCTTAGCAAGGGAATAATATTCTCTTGCCTTATCATTTTACACACTTCTTTGACCTCCTTAGGTCATCCTTTTGTGCCTCAACCTTCCTTCTTTACTCATCCCTCCTAGACTGCTCATTTAGACACTATATTTCTCCTTAGAAAATTTGAATGACATCCATGGTCTCTTAATATACCTCCTTTTGATGTGTAGGATTTGGCTATTTCCCACGTACCACTTCTTCCCTTGAAACCAAGTTCTTCTACCTTGGTATTTCTTTTACATACATTGCCTCTGCTCTTGTTGTTACCATAACAGGTTATAAGCCTGCATCACGTGTCACCTATGGCATCTATTATGTGTCAACCTTCTTAATGCTTACCATTATAGCATCCTTGTCTTTCTGGTGTTGTTGATTCATATGTTCAAATAACTCATGGCACTCCTCATACTTGTGATTCTTCCCGCACCATAAACAATGAAATAAATTTGGTCACTCGTGCTTATAGTGGTCTGTAGACCCACAATTAAAATAGGTTCCACATGGGAACTCACTTCTTCCTCCTCCATGGTTACCATGACCACATAATCCTTCAAAAAATCCCCTTCCGCACATGCCTCCCTCTGCACGCTTGTCATAACGGTGATCATCACCCTTAGAACTATCGGAAATGCTAGTCTGGCACAAACCATGATCAATGGCCTCATGGATCTGGTTAATAAACCTACAACCCTTCGTATCATGGGTTGTAGAGGTGTAGATTTTATAGTAGCAAGATACATTCTTTTGAATTATGTGCTGTAACAAGGGACATCTACTTGCATCATGGTCCCCATGAAAAATCTCACACTCTACTATTACAGTTCCTACTATCTTCTAGGGGAAACTATCCTTGACATGCCCTTCAACTTCACAATATATATACCACATTCCACTACAAGTCTCATGAGCTAAGTTTGCAAATAAATTTTTTAGATGCTTAGCCATAACAGCAATTTGAGCTTCCAAGAACGGGCTAACACCAGTATCAACACTTTTAATAGCTTTGGCACATAGATCAGCTTCCAACGCCTCACGCAGGTTTGTGAAAGTCTTATGAGATAAAGCTCTTCTAAATGGAGTTATCAACCCTCCAACAAACCATTGAGAATGTTGTGAAGGGTGAATGTCATACGACAATTTTGATAGGAGAGTATTAAACCATGCATCATACTCTCACAAACTCTCTGCCATTCCCTACTAGATTTCCTTAAGAGCACTAATGATCTTCTGTTCAAACTCAAGGATGTGGAATTATGCTAGGAAAGTGTTTTTTAATGCAGTGTAATCTACCACCGTCTGATGGGGGTCATACTTCCTATACCAACTATGCACGTGCCTCTGCAACATCATTGTAAACTGACTCACCTTTTGTTCTAGGGTTGTGATGCTCTTTACATGCCATAGCAGCTCACACTTATGGACATGCTCTGTAGCATCTTCAATACTTCTATAATATGGAAAATATAAAGACATCTAAAAGAAGAGTCGAGGAGGTGTCTGAGGCCCTTGTCCTTCTAAGAAAGAGCCTTGGTTTCCTCCAGTGTTTCCTCCTCTACTGGATCCACCAGATCTATAAGGTCTCATGCCTCCTGACCCACCATATCCATCAGATCCACTAGGTCTTGTTCCTCCTAACCCACCAGATCCACCAAGTCTTGTAGTGGTCATGTCAAGGGTCCCCAAAGTTCCACTGAAATACACATCAATGGTCAATGATAATGCCCCACTACCAATAGTGTACCCTGCGCCACTCCCAAACATGAGACCAAAGGATTGTGTACTTGCTCATTGTCCAAAAATTCCTACATATACTGGAATAGTATGCACACCCATAGAAGTGGGAATTGAGAAATTGTATCTCCTGGGTGCAGATCTATCACTTCCACTGATACCAACTGGGTCAATAATACCCCTTCCTTGATCTAGAAAATCAAGTGCCAAGGTCTGGTCACTAGGTTGGTTTAGATCTATCCCAATGAATTTTATCTCTCTATACGACGAACTCTCATTAGAAGTCGAAGGGGTATCTCTTACGTGATTTTCAAGATGGGGTAGCAAAGACTGCTCAAGTTCCATGTCCTTTGCATGAACCTCAAATCCTTTCCGTAGCATCTTCCTCCATACATCCATCACACTTGTAACCTCACATTGTTTAGCAATCTCCCTTTCATGTGCTTCACTATACTTGAGTCATCTCTCCTCCCTTTCTTTCTCCGTCATAATGTCTACCATCTTCCTCCACCTTAGCTTCCTCACCTAGTTCTCAGAATGACTTAGTTGGCCATCGAAAATGCCTCTAAATGTAAGGTAACAATCAAGATATTCATTTCCATAGGGATAGAATATAGAAACAATCCTATGTGATCCCACAGAAACTCAAGCTTAGTAACTTCGAGACAAGAATATGTAGAAATAGCGTACTCTAGAGTGTAGCTAGCAAACACACATTTCCACCAATGATCCACAACATGAGTCCATATCAGATCTACATCTTGTAGTCTCTGGTATTATTCTTGGTTCCATGTGCATGATCTATAATACCAGCTTGATCTAGTCACAAATCCTGAGAGCCATTCATACAGCTCTATTGGGAAGCAACAAAAAAATTTCATACAAATCATGGTAGAGGTTCTCTTCTACCCATCTACGTGCATCAAACTTAGGTCCAGTGTTGAATCTCTAAGAAAATTTATCCTCTATGCTCTTAAACCATGTTTCAACACTTTCCAAGGTTAAATGCTCTATCATCACTCATTGCATGGATCGTGATGTATGTCATTTCCCTCTACAACTTCAAAAAAAGGTCTCATAAATGGAACCAAGATATAGTCATTTTAACACCCACCAAGAACCAGGGAACCCATGCACACTGACCTATCACCCAGCAGGCGTTGGGCGCTCACCCGAGGCACACACGGGTGTCGAGTCTCTCTTTTATGTGATTTGAGTGGGAAAAAATCATCTATGATGCAAAATTTCAAGGAAGTGAGTGGGAATGAAACATGTGAACATCATAGAGCTCAGAATGGCTCTAGATCATTGTAGTCATTATAGACAAAGATACCTTAACAGACTTAAAGAACTGAATCAAGATAGAAAGGAAAATACATAGGAATTCATATTCATCTTATAAACATACATGAAAAGGAACTATGAAGAATCATGTATGAATCTAAACCAAGAAGGATCATATTAAATTAACTGGGTAACCTCATTACATTCATTAGACTTACTATAAAAAACCACATTATGGCAGACCGAAGTTATGCATCATAACTGGATCCATATCAATTAGCTCTTAAAAAGAAATTTTATAACCCCAAGCCCTTGATACATCCTTCTCCTATATTTCATCTACCCAACCCAATATGACTCCTTTTAGCATTTCCACAGAGCTCCACTCTCTATTGATCTCTCCCTCCTTTTTCTTATGTGGGCGCTTGTATTTAGAGGCACCTCGAAGTGCCAAATCATCCTTTTGTGGCCTTAGATCTAGCACCAAGTGTCAGAATGTGGTCCTCCATGGGAGAATGCTCCCCTAGGACTGAGCTCTCCACTTTTTGCCATGATTGTATTCCAGAAGCTTCCATCGCAGGGCATATTCCTTCCTAGGCCAACCTGTCACTAGGATGGCACCTTATCCACTCCACATGCACAGTCGAGTCATGCTTTTCTCGTTTCTTTCTTGATACGAAAAATACAGATAAGTCTTGAGACCTTGTCTTGTGGGAGCACATCACGGGTTCTACTAAAACCCTCATAGAACCTTTCCTTGCGCGCATTCTCCTTGCACACCCATTTCTTAACTTTAGTCTATATTTTAGGGGCCCAACAAAATCTGAATACAGATCATTTTATTATTGTAAAGTAAAAACCTTATTTCACATATTTTTATCAGGAATTATCCATATCTGTAACAATATGGAAACCTTTGTAATATTTATGATAATTAAGGACTCTTCCTTTTTAAATTTAATAAATACATTTATTGTTATAATCTTGTGTGAATTGTAAAAAAAAATTATATGTTGTTTTTAACAACAGTACATACTCTTGAAATTGGTTAAAATTGATGTGAAAGTACAAAACAATATATGTTGTAATAATTTGATTGTACTTTACGAAAATCATTATCGAGAACAATTAGGACATGTTATAATGGGTAGCGGTATTAAGTTATGAAGTAATTATATTTATGATATTTATTATGTTTCTATGATTTCATTACCAATGAAAAAATAAGTGATAACTACTTATTAAAAGTAGATGAAATATCATAAATGAAATAAAGTATCATATTATGATATTTGCAAAAAATGTTTTAGTAAAATAGTTAAACTTATTTCTTGTATAAGTTATTATGTATGGATAATACAACACGTAACAGTTAAAATTTATAAACATAAATGTACATAATGTTTTCCTTTAAATAGCACAAAAAATATATGAATGAGTCAATGTACGTTCATTATGGAAACTAAATCTATATCATTTCTACCTTTGTTGGCAAACATTATGTCGTTAGCAAACAAAGTACAAATGGTACAATTTAATCATAAGTAAAGTATAGATGTACATAATTAACTTATGTGTAAAAATATGATTACGTGAATACATATGATCATAAATATTGTTTATAGATTATCGTTATGAAATGGTTTTACCGTTAAGCTTAAGTGAGTTAATTCAATTATCAGAGGTTGATATAGTTTCCTTACGATAGTGCGATATGAGGTAGTTATACTAGTCAGTGATTTATTGAGATTTTTTTACACCTCTATCGTGAAATGGTTACATAAGAATATTCAAAATAACTAATCCTAAGGATGAAAGATTAATGAATTAACAATGAAGGGTAAGAATCATGAAATGACATTTGTATCATATGAACTTGTCTGTTCTCGCTCAGGATGGCTATGGGGAGGGTAATGAACATGTAGTGATGCCAGTCATTACATGAGCATAACCTTTTCTATAGGGATCCTAAGATGGTACTAACATGATTCATGTGACCCAAATATCATGTCATGATCCCCTATAGATTCAGAAATAAATTCAATTATTTATTGTAAAAAAATAACTAAAATGGTTAACTTTAACTTAAATTCTAAACAATGAAAAATAATCCTGATAACTATATTAAGATGGTTGTGTAATGAATGGAAGATAGGTTTCATTTGGCTTTTGTGTAATCATGAAACTAAGCTTGCAATGTCTTGCTAGAAATTTATGGCCATATTAGTACAACTAACTGATTGCATTGTCTTTTTCACCATTTCTTCTTGTTAGCAGTGTTTGGATTTAGGTAGAGGTTAATTCATTGACCTTTAAATTGACACTAATAAGATGTGTGAGATATCATAACATATAATAAGGTTTAATCAAATTTATAAAATGTATACAGGCTCGTATAGAGTCTTTAAGGAGGACCAAGTAGATCTAAATGACCCTTATAGTTGCATATGACTAATTTATGTTGTCAAGATGGATTATGGAATATTATTAATGTTGGATTACAGGTTTTGATCTAAGTAAAAATTTTATTCATTATATCATAAAATGAAATTAAAGGATTTTGTAAACTTATTACTATGATTGATTTTTTTTGTTGCGTGTTGAAAATCATTAAAGGCATAACAATGTAATTAATTGCTTTAAAACAAAATTCCCCTAGTTTGTTAAAGCATAACATGGGTGTTATATTTTTTCCCCTATAAGCTCAACAATGGTCTCAAAACACCATGGACATGAATAAAAACTCCCGTTATTCCATAAATGCTAAATTAGTCATTAGGTACAATGGAAAACATTTGCATAAACTGAAAGTTTCTAGAAACTTGCATTTTTGAGTGGGGTTTGCATACTATAAAAACCTATGAATCACACCTGTAGAAATATGGAGGATTACTATACAACATCCAATCATCACTTTTTCTCAAATAATAAATTTTGGGTTTGTACAACAAATTTCTCCCAATTCGCTCCTTAGTTAGGGTTTTAAGAGCGTTAAAAAGATGTTTAGCTTCGTAACGAGTGTTCATAAAAACATGAAAATAAAAAAATTGATTACACTTGTAAAATAATCATAAATAAATTATTCAAATACATATAGGATCTTAGGTCCCCATGCAAAGCATACACTCTCCAATGAACATCAGAAAGTCAAGATTTAGCTCAAATTCTCACCTCTAGGAACTCTATTTTAGTGAAAGTGCAATATCTCACAAAATATTCATAACCTAGACCTGAATTTTGGACCACAACATCAAATAAGAATTCCAACACACCTTGAACACTCTCCTTTTATCACTTGTGCCCAAAAGTACTCACTCTACCACACCAAGATCAACTTTCTCATGGATTAGGTCTAGGATAAGACCTAAAAACACTGTCTAAAACTTGAACAAACATAATATGACACTTATTAGTGTACCAATACATCATTCTCACGTTCCCATTCTCACGTTCCCATTCTCACACTACTACTTCATGCTTCATTTCACCAATTCATTCGTCATATTGTACTCTAGGCCTCACAAACAAGCACTTGAAACATGTTTGCATCACCAAATCTGATCTCAACACACCTTGGCCAACCTTGTACACCTTCTATTACCTTCAACACACTATATTACATAATAAAAAAACTATTATCATTTTCTTTTCAGGTCATCATCATACTCCTACAAGTCACTTTACTACTAAAAACACCATGTAATCTCAACAACACAAAAAACCTCCATGTTCCATGGATACACCTTTTGACATAAATGAAACTCAATGAAAAATCTGTAAACATCAATATTTAACATAAATAATAACTCAATGCCAAAAATTCCCCCTTTTTCATTGATGGAAAAATTAGAAAAACAACATCTTCCCCTAAGGAATACACATGTCATCAGCTCATTCTCCCCCTTTTGACATTAATGACAAAGTAACATACCTAGAACTTCTCTTGATAACATAAAGAATAACCACTTAGTTGGAAACATTAACCAAACAAGAGAAGATACATTCTTCACCTACATTTCTGACTTAGACACCTTGAGCATCAATTCTCCCCTTATCAAATGCATGATTTCAACATCTTATTCAAGCACCATATGAAATATGTCAAGGGTTAAATGACACAATTTTGATAATACCTTTATCATGGAGCTCAAAACACCACTATATATCTCCCCTTTTCTTTTATACACCTCAAAACCATTATGAATGATAACATAGATTTGATGATAGTAGCCCGTCAAAACTCCTTACCTCAGCAAATCATCATTTCTCATGCTTACCTATTCTTGATGAAACTTTACCATATCTCCAAAAATTTCATGTATGCCTTCCTACTATCTTATCTATTATAAACCTTCCTCTAAGCAGAGATAAGTTTCCTTCTTTGTTATCATGAAATGAACATAGACCTTATTCAAGAAATACAACTCAATGCCAACTTTTACATACTTTTCATGATGCTATAAGCCTGTTGGGAACACCACTCATTCTTATGGAGATAATAGATCAATAACCAATAGTTTAACTGATCTTAATGGATTTCTTGACACATCAAAACATACCTTATTTTCTTCATAGGTTGAGACCATTACATTTATGCTTATCTTCTTGACTTGCTCCCACTATCTTCAAAAATTATGTAGACTGATAGATTCTAACTTAAACATTATTATTAGACCAACTAACATCACTTATTGATTTTATTCATGAAATAGTCCATACACCTTGAATCCTTCCCATCTCCCCCTGAGATTGAAAACTCCTCTTGTTGATCTGATGCCTAGAATGTCTTCAATGAATCAGTCCTTCGTGATCAAATAATCCTTCTCAATCATTTATATAACTCCTTATAATATCTATACTCTTTTGAAGAATCTTAAGACAATATTCATACTTTCTTATCAACTCAGGGATGTAATAAACTCTTATGGATTATAGATACCTTGAAATATACTCATTAGGTTTACAAAGTCATGACCAAACTTTTCCAAATTTATTGTCTTAGCTAGTATAGACCATTATAGGCATCAAGACATCGTCTTGTGATTTATCAAATTATTATATAATACTTTATACAAAACACTACCCTTTTAATCTCATGACACATTCAAATTTTCATCATCCCATATTTGAGAAAACTTTCATTAAGAAAAAGACTCATAAAATGCACCAATGATCTACATACCCAGATTTAAGAAATATCTTGCAAGACATACTCAACATTTTCTGACTCAGTAATCATCATTCTTCATGTTCTGACACAACTTCATATTGTTTTACTATCAAAGATCCAAAATTTTATCAACAAACCTTTTCTTCAAGTATACAATTATTCATGGCTGCAGTTGTATATATTTAACACACTATCATAACCTCAGGATAGTACTAGAAAATTTGTTTTTCACTGTCAACAAGATCTTATAACATAAGATATCTTCTTACAAGCCTTCAATATTATTTACATGAATTCTCATATCAATCTACAAACTTTGTCACATTATCCTTTTTCTCGATTCAAGGGTCATTAAACTTTAATGACCAATACAAACCTTCAAAAACTAGATTACTGTACCTACTAAAACTTCATGATTGGTGACACACTTTTCTTATAATATAGACCTAAATGAGGCACACAACACAAATATTAACACAACCATGCACATAATTGAGACTGTACATACCTTTTGAATCATATTCTAACATTGAACCTATCTTGGAATGGTCCATCATACTCCGCCATGCTTATTTAAACATCTGTCTTTTATATGAAATAACCTTTAAAATCTCATTCATTGTACTAAATTAACTAAGATCATCCTCTAATATTATTAGGACTTATTAATATTTGAGAAACCACTAAGCACACATCACACCTTGATTACATTTGAATTTCCAAACCTTTGGAGAAACAATCAAGGCTCGGAGATATATCTTCAATGGTCTTCAACCCAATCACATTCTATGTATGATAATACCAACAACTTCTTTCCTTCATTTCACCTTGTGACTATCAAATCATGTTGAATAGATTTTAAAACTATATCACAATGCCTCTCTATACTGTGCATGTAATATTATCTAGCATAGATCTTTTGGACATATATCAAAGAACTTTAAAACACTATACCGCTAAAAAACACTTTCCATGACATTAACAAGACACCACAATCTTCAATATGCCTTTCATGGAAATAAAAACCTTCTTGAGGAACTTCATTAGTAATAGCTCAAGATATTATACCTTGTAGAATCCTTTGATACACTTTTCACAAATGTAGACCAATTCAAGTCTAAAAAATATCATCTTATGCACACTATATTGTCTACCATGACTTGACAATCTATTAAACATTCTTAAAAACTTAAGACATGTTACCAAATATACCTCTAGGTATTTCTTTTTCTATTAATCCTTTTTTATGCTTATTACTAGACATCACTTACACAATGATTGTTCCTTAAACCTCATAGCACCCTGATTTAGATCTTCAAAGCATAAAATCCATTAGAACATGACATAACTAAGCTCTTGTAACATACCTTTGTCCACTTCACAACTTGACAAGACTCTAACATGATTTCAAGACACTTAAGCATCTTAAAATCCTTCTTACTCTTACCATGAAAGAAAAAAAAACTATGACAATGACAAAGTAATTTATAACATACCTCATGACACCAAGACTTCTTTATGATATTCCTTAAGACACTTCTCCACTATTTTCTAGGTTTATCCTTTAAACTCAGACTGCTCTATCACTAGATACCCAATCATGACCTTATAAGTCCTTTTGTTAACAGGTATTGATTTCACATCTTCATTATCCTTCACAATAGTAATAAGGAAGCTTTCATATCAAGTGTCAATCCTAGATATCTTGAAACCTTGGATAGAAAAACTAAAAAGCACAAAATGACCTTTAATATACATCACAACTACTATATAAATTTGTAGAGTTTTTGACTGTATCGTGTAACATAACATTGAACTTGCAAACTTATACCTTGGACTTGTTTATCATACATGACTGAAACCAACTCCCCCTAAGATGATGCATCCTCCTATAGCTCATGGAAACAATATACAACCTTATTTCATAACAGTCATGATGACAAAAAGAATCCTTCTCAAATCTTGACTCGTGAGTGTATCTATAAATACAAGACACCACATAAATTTATCACTTTCATTTGACTTTATAACACTCAGTATCAATGTCTCATTGCTTCTTGATTACATTACACAGGTCACAAATCTTGTCAATTCAATAATAAAGTATATATAAACTCTTCCTATTTATCTTCTTAGGTACATTAGATAGAATGGATGTCAAACAAACATGATTGATTCTCTTGTAGTATTGGTTTATTCTTACTCTTGGAAAACATTACTCCTTACAGATCAGAATTGGGCTTGATGACTGAATCCTTCAACTTATCTTCATGATCAGAATTCAAGATGGTCTTGACAGTATTTGGCTCTTCCTTCACAAAAAACTTAGACTCTTTGCATTGTATTATTGCCTTAGATTCATCCCTTTTGATTGCATGATCAAGTTCTTTGACTGTCTTAGGCTTCCAAACATCCTTCACTTTGGGAGCAACAAACTTCTAGTTTTTTCTAGATGGATCAAGATGAAAAAACCTTGTAGTGTGACCTATTTCATGAAATTTATAACAAGTAACACTCTTACCTCTTGATTTATATGGGTTATGAATCCTTTTGCAATCTATAGCTCTATGACCATACTCATTGTAAGAAAAAAAAAACCATGAAACAAACTTGCATACCTTCTTGTATTTGGTTGACTTACTGATTTGGGTATCTTAATATTAACATTTATTGAAATAGAATCCTCATTTTTATCCTAAATAAATGCATAAACACCTCCATATATCTTCTTGATGTCTCCAATGAATCCAATAAATGTCCTATCACCAGCTAGTTTCTGACTATCAAAGAGATCATCTAGATTATTGGAACTTTCTCAAATCTCTAATAGAATTTAAAATTGTTAGATACCTACTCCAAATCATCCTTCAAATACCTTATCTCTACTTTATACCTAATGGATTAATCCTCTTTGAATTTTAGGTATTTATATCTTCCTTGAGCTTGATATACTCTTCTTTCTTGGTCTTGAGAGCAGTTGTCATAAATTCAACCTGAATATCGTATTTTTTATGCTCTCATCATATCCCTCAATTATTGACTTAAAATTGATGTTATCATTTCTATAGAACACTAAATATACTTGTAGGTATACCACAACTTTTCATATTGTCAATTTGATCATTCATACTAACCTCACATGGCTTGTTATTCAGTTTGTCACACTCATCTTCCTTTGTCCTCAAACTTGTAATTGCATCCTTCAGTTGATTCTTGATACTCTTGATATTTTCTTCATATTTATTGGCCATAGCTCTCAATAGTTAGTTCTATTTCCTCAATTTATTATCCATTTTGTGCTTCTAAGATCACCTTAAGCTTGTTAAGCTTTCTCCAAAGGCTCTTCTCTGATACCAATTGTTAGAACCACAAATATTGGGGGTGAATCAATGTTCCCTTAAAAATTTCATTCCCTTAAACATTATCGCCCATAAGTTATTTAATGCATTCATCAAAAATTTATGATTATATAGATTAATAAATGATCAACCAAACACATGACCATACACCATGAGAGAACAAGAATACATGAACACAATATATAAGTGGGAAACCCAGAAGGAGAAGAAAACCCACATAACCTATACAAATATTACACAATAAAAAGTAATCCTATGTTTCTTACACATCACAAGATATTTATTTAGTGAGAAAAAAACCACACAAGGATCACCAGCCCCTAGTTTAGTAGAGAACCAACCCTACAAGGAGCATCAACCCCTAGTTTAGTGATGCACCAACCCCACAAGGAGCACTAACCCCTAGTTTAGTAGAGCACTAACCATCTATATGACTGAGAACCAAAAAAATCCATATGAAATGAATTCCATCTTTGAAATGTTTCTCACAAAACTAATGATGAATCTATGAATCCCACTCTTCTCTCTATCTTCCTCATAACCCATCTCTAGCTTTCCTTGCACACATGCTTCATATTCAAGCTAATTTCACCATCTTCCCTAGATCTCCCATACTTTATCTCTCTCTAGAATTTCATCACCACATTATTTCCATCTAAACAAGGTCACAAGTACCTCCATCACCTTAGTCAAGCAGCCCCAAGGTCACACTTTTTCTCCTCTTACTCAACTAGCTCAAATGAGCCTTTTAACTTACTTTTATATGTGTATTATGAACTTAAAACACTTGGGTCTTACATAATATATAAAAATACATCTAAAAATCATAATAATATCATTAAAACATCACATAAAGGACCGTATAGGTTGTCACCATCACCTAGAGCATTCTAGACCTCTATTGGGACTCAAAAAGCCCTAATATATTAAATCAAGTAACTCACCACCAAGGGAATGTTCTAGACCAAAACCAACTTCACAAAGGGAAAAAAATTATCAATTTGTAATAATCTTTCAAAAACCTCTAGTAAACATGAAACACTCAACAACCATCGTCTCTCAACATGAAGCCTCTCAAGAGCATGCACAAGCAAGCACCCCAATTACTGGTCTTTAGTCAAAAATCCATATATTTCTCATTTCTCATCAAAAACTCAAGTATGATATAAAAATGGAAATATATTGATCTAAGGATCATAAAAAAAAAAACCAAGCCATAAAACAAACTTTAGCACCTCCAAAACTTATATGCACTCATATTGCTCCAAACTACCCAAAACCCAATCCTAAAAAATAGGGCACATTTGACCCCATAAAGGTTCAACCATAGTCTAAAATCACCATGGAAATGAATAAAAACTCCCATTCTTCCATAAGTTCTAAATTACTCATTGGGTTTAAAGGAAAACTTTTTCACAAACTAAAACTTTCCAAAAAATTACATTTTTGAGTGGGACCCACATACTATCAAAACCTATAAATCAAACATATATAAATATGGATGAGTAATATATAAAATCCAATCATCACTTTTTATCAAACAATAAATTATATGCTTGTACAAAAAAAAATTCCCAAGTCGCTTCTTAGCTAGGGTTTCAAGAGGGTGAAAACGTTGTGTATCTTATTAATGAGTGTTCATAAAAATGTTATGACAAAAAAACCTCATTCAAATTTAAAAATATTCATAACTAACCTATTAAAATACCCCAATGATATCATGTCCCCATACAAAGCATAAATTCTCCAACGAGCATTAAAAAGTCAAGATTTAGCTCATATTCTCACCTCTAAGAACTCGGTTTTGGTGAAAGTGCAATATCTCACAAAATCTTCATAAACCAAACCTAAATATTGGAAAAAACCATCACATAAACATTCCAACACACATGAAATACTAACCTTTTCTCAATTATTCCCACCCACAATTACTCACTCCACCACCCCGGGATCAGCTTTTTTACAGATTAGGTTTAGGATCAGACCTAAAAACATTGTCTAACACCTAAACCAGAAAAATATGACAATTTTTATAGTCCCAAAACATAATCATCATTCTCATAATTATATTACCATGCTCATAGTGCTGCTACATGATTCATTTCACCATAACTTGCCTCATACTGCACTCTAGGCCTCACAAATAAACACCTAAAAGATGCTTGCATTACCAAATCTGATATCAGCACACCTTGTCCAACCTTGTAAACCTATTAGGACCTTAAAAGAAATTTATGACATCATCAAAACATTACTCATGTCTTTTCAATTCATCATCACCCTCTTATAAGTCACTATATTGCTTAAAACACCATGCAATCTCAACAAAAAAAAACAATCTCCATGCTCTTTATACCATTTGAAATAAATGAAACTCAATGAAAACTATGACAACATCAATCTTTGAAATCAATGACAAATCAATGCCAAAAAATTCTCCAAAACTTATAACTCAAGGACATAGTGTGTCAAAGTTTGTTTGACTGAGTCTTGTTTGATGTACGGTACTAGACGAAGAGGATTCATGCTAAGATCGAATAAGGCTACAATGTAGATGATGAACACGAGATAGAATGCCCTTAGGAGCACCTACATTTTACTACATGAGAATAGTAAGCTTACCTCTTCATCCACAATTTTTACGAACAAGATAACAACTGGTCATAGTGATTCTTAGGCATCTAGATGACTTCCTTGCCATAGGAAAGGACATGTCGCAACTTAAAAAGATGGTGAGTCAAAGGAATATGATGATGATTAGGGGGTGCATTTGTAAAAATAAGGGGAAATTTTGGATTAAAATAATGTAGTATTACATTGTATTAGGGGAAATTTTTGGATTAAACTAATGTATTATTACATTGTATTAGTAAGGCACGGTTATTGGTTATGTAATACATGTCATATAAATTGTCTAATTACACACTTCCATCTTGTATTTATATTGTTATTACATTATATAATATATTCAAACTAATTTTGCATTTTATCCTTTGTCACCAACTGCACTTTCAAATTAATATCTTTCATTGGGTCTTATAGTCAATCTAGATTGGCCTTTCTTAGATAAATCATATATGGAATGATATATAAACATGTAAACACTGCCTAATTTTCTAATCTTCAACTCTTAATGTTGCACTACAACACTCACTTCATACACTTGTACAAGGCATCCCAATATCATAAATCTCACAATAGCACATCTAAATTCATTATGGAAGCACCCACATTAGGTTTGAAGCTATAAATCAGGTCAATATGGCCACATCTCTCATCCACAAGAACTCAAACATCCTCTCTCCATGTGTTTTAGTAAGAGCCAAGTCAAAACAAGCATGATCAAAGCAATTGCCAAATCTAATTGATTTATCTAGATGTCACATGCTAGGTGGAGAATGACATGTGGTTTGAGGACTCTTCAAAGTAGTGTCTAATGTTAAAAGTGGTGCACATGGAATAACTCATAAACTCTTATTCTAATATTTGTTTTACAGGACTCTTCATCCATAAATAGGGATCTGTGATGAATTAATCGGTTGTACATAGAGAGATTTTCTATAGTGTGTCAACTATGGTTTGATAGTAACAAAGAATCTCCTATCTGAGGTGAGTAACCTAGTATTTAAGTTACATATCATTTTCAAAGTAGGTCTAAGACCATTAAAGAAAGTCCTAGACAATACAATACGGTCACGTGAACCAGACAAATTTCATCACTTCTAGTTCAGTTTGTGAGAATTCTTCAAGTTCATTTAGGCTCCAATTTTTCTACACTTTTACATTATCATATCGGGTCTATGAAATGGAGCTATGGAAATATCAGCTACTTGAGGATTTAACCGTAGTTTATATTTCATTAGTTCCACCCTTTAGTCTTCAGTCAATCTCAACCATCCATGTGGCAGCATTCATCCATTTTCTTTTGCGATGAACCTCCATAGACCTCAACACATATAGAGTTAGTGTTTATATTGAATGTATCCTTGGGTTAGCCTAGTCCAGAAATCAACTCTATGTCATCTCATAAAATTAATTAAATTCACTTAGACACATTTGATGTGTGGTTTGAGTCACTCATTTAGAGTAGCATGGGCAATGTCTAGCAGTGCATTTTATGCCCAATAACCCTAAGTCTAATTTTTATTTTATAATACTCTTCAGTTTCATGGATAGAGTATGATATGATGATCACATTCACACATAAGTATGATTTGCTACATGTGCGACAATCAATAGGTCAAGGATAAAAGTGATACAAACCAGAGGTGATCAACCTCATGAAGTGTAAATAATAAGAATATTTTTTAGAGAATGTATAATACCATACAAAAGGTCATAGAAAATACAATACAATCCTGACTATGTTGTATGGTCCTAACCCACACATATTTCCACTTCTAGTTTAATTTGTGATATTTATTTTCTCCTATTTTTTGTGTTTTGCATTATTATATCTATCCATACATCAAGATGTGGCAAGATAAAAGAAATTTGACATAGCATACAACTCTGAGGTTGTATTAAGTATGCACTTTCGAATATACATAATATAGGTTAAGTGTGTGTGTTTCAATCTTTCTTATCTAAGCTAAGCTACAAATATTGTTTAGTGTTTATACTGCAGTTGGCATCCTTGTTCCAAGATCAATGTATCAGACTCCAATAGGTCTCATGGAGAAAATATATTAAGCTACACTTAGCAAATTTGTATTTAGGTTTGAAATTTCTTGAGTGAACCCCACTAATTGATTCGAACCCTAGTACCCTAGTAACCTCAATGAAACAAGACCCAATATCCCTGATGGTATTATAACTATGACTATATGGTGTATTAACCCTGAAGTCTTATTTTGGGTCTTCTCAAGATCTATGGTACACTAGTTTAAGGAGGATTTCTAGAGGCATCAAACTTTATATTATTTTTTATGCACTCATACCTACTTCTCACTAGTCCATTTTACTTTGTTCTTTCCATGGACCATAGAAGTGTTATTTTGAGGATCGACGCTATTTTCTACATGTTATCACTGGTTTCTTCCAAAGGATTTCTCCCCTCTTATTTTTGAAATATGTGCTCTGTGAGTTATGCCATTGAATTAAATCTAGTACTTCCCACCTCAAGTCCACAAGGTGACAGGTCATCAATATAGCAGATTTTGTTGAGATCTTATTCATTATCATGTTGTATTTGGCATCAGTGATAATGAATTTTTCACACCACCCTTCCTAATAATGGCCATAGATAATTCACCCCTGAGCATCTCAATTGAGATGTTGACCACACCACCTACTAACCTCCAAACAATCACCATAAATTCATTTTTCTTCCATATCAGATTTTATCCAGTATGTGATGTTGTAATAGTTTCCTCCTAAGTGACTTCTAATCTAACATGATGATCTGATGAGTTCCAATGGTTTCCTTTGTTATACCCATGAGAAAAGGATCAGTAGGTCAATCCAAGGTCCTCCAATTCTCAACCTGACCAACATGATTAATTTATCTCTGATGAGGGAGGGGTATAGGAGAATCAATAGATGAATAGGAAGATCTTGGCATACCAGAAAGAAGGTCCAATATCGACCTCCTCTTATATGAACCACAAGCAAGATCAACTCAAGACCATTTCCATATTACCTACCTTGGTGTTTTTTGTCCCCACATTTGTAGTTCCTACACTCTTTTATTATACATCACTTATCAATTCCAAACATTTCCATGTCTATTCCTCCCACTACAATTTTCACTGCACATCCCATAACTACTCTTTATGGTTCTCTAGAAATAATCTTCTTCTGAGAAATCAAAATCATAATGCAAGATACTCTAATGTTCATAATTTACATTAAAAATATTACAGAATGCAACAATAATGCTTCCACTACTTTCTAATGATATGGATTATACACTTTGATTATATAAACAAACAAATATGGTATTTGGATAGTGCATGCAACAACCATATGTGTGGAAATAAGGAATGTTCAATAACTATAGATGAAGCAATCATATTAAACATAATGATGGGAATTTCAAATGTTTCAAGGTTCAAGTGATGCTTCTAATGGCATTTTATTACCAATATTCTGCCTAAGCAAGGAGACAATAAGGAGATTCATAATGTTTTACTATGTCCACCCATTGAAGTATAACCATTCTAAGAAAAAAAAATCTTGGTGAAACATGTATCAAAATGGATATAAGGTGAGGTTTGAACACATGGAGAATCAATATACATGATAGGAATTGGAAGCTTAATAAGTTGATTGTCAATAGTGACCCATGACACAAAATAAAATGTTTCCTTTGAGGATGTAGAGTGCAGGCGCAACAGCGTTCACAACAATAGTCATTGATCAATTTACTCTTTGGCATTTCAGGTATGGACATCTGAGTTATGGTGGATTAAATCAAATGTTTAAATGGTTTCCACCTATTGAATATCTAGATAAAGTATGTGAAGGTTTTATATTAGGGAAGAAACATAGAAATTATTTTCCACTAAATTGGTAAATTTTGGACAGAAAGCTCAATATTTAATAATACATTCATGATTTGTGTGGTCCCATAAAACTCCCTTCTTATCTAAAAATGTTGTATTTCACTTACCTGTTAAGACTGACAATCATAAATGTGTCATGGATTTATTTCTTGAAAAATAAAACACCTCACATTTGAATTTTCAAACAATTAAGGCCATGGTTGAGAATCTTAATATCTCCCTCATTATATGATACGAGTGAGAATGGAAAGAATTTTAGATCTATATACTCAAATGATTTCATAAATTTTGTAAGTATTATGACTGATAGAAATCAATTTACAAATATAAACCATAAAAAATAATCTCAAGACATTAGATGAGAAAGCCCATGAACCAGTTCCTAAGAAATGGCAATGAAGCATGCCAAAATCTAAAAATATGTCTAATGAATACTTCGAAAGCAATTGGAACAACAATATATATGTTGAATGGATGTACATAATTATGATCATGTAGTGCCTCCATTTCCTTTCTATGATCAAGCTTGGATGGAATGATCACCAAGTGTTAATGATACACTACTTGATAGCTCCAGTCATCACCTTTAGTAATTTTGACTTATGCTACATTTTTAATGATAAAGAAGATCAAAGTGGGACTAATTTCTAGAGAAATACACCAATTGAGGTATTTTGGGAAATCCACATAAAGGATTATGATCATTTGTCACATTGTTGCAGTTCCTTGCAAGAATTCCTACATAATCATATTGATTTATGTTAAATTCTTGCTGAGGAAGCTACTCTTGGGGAGATGCACAAGTGTGAACACCACAAGACAAAATTGCCTTTTTGTTTCATTAAACTCACTTAGATGGTTAGATGGTAAACAATTTCCCATTTGGTTATGCTATTTTACAAATGAATCTGGATCATACATTAGTGTGTAAATTTGATCCAAAATCTATGCATTTTATCACCATTAGAGGCATCTTTCATCATTTGAGGTTCATCCTCTTAATAGAAAGGTCGAACTAGAAGTGGTCCAAGATATTTCATGAACTTAATCCTCCTATGAAGAAAATGTATTTGTTTGTGATTAATTCTTCTAGTGACTTTTCAGGCTGGTACTCTTGCACTCTATTTCTAGCAATTAAAGACAATAAATGGTGTAAATCATTATACATCCATAAAGTGTTGATGCATTTTAAGAAGAATCCTAATTATGGGAACTATATAGATCTTACTAGTATGGCTCTAAATCCTCATAAATTTTAGATCCAAGGGTTTATTTCTCAACCAACGACTACTCCAAAAAATTGAAAGACATGTCAGTCCTCTAGTTGCAGCTACAGACAAAATCCCATATTATGATTACCCTCATAGTGGTCATCACACTTTCCTCTAGTACCATATTGGTACCCAAATTTTTCCTCCTTTTCAATTTGAGCAGCACCAAAGATATGTCATGAAGCTTAAGGACATTTAGATAGATCATGATGTATGTCATTTTTAACTGGGGATATGTAATCTAGCTAGCACTCAGGTTTGTGGAGAGATGGATAGCACTTGAATAGGATTTTTCTGTCCTCAGTTGTTTTAGGTTGTGCCTTTCAACCAAGGTAAGAGAACCTACATTTTGTAACCCTTGTAATGGTGAAGGAGATGAATATATCCTTCTCTTTTCTTGCAAATAGTATGATGGAAACCTTGATGAAAATATGATCAACACCCCAATATGAACTTTCACAAGTTGTCACTCCCAGATTATGGAGATATTTTCAATGCAACATGGGTACCATGACATTATATGATCCTAAACTTTGTGCATATTTTGTAAATGGATTGTATTCTTTTGTTGACACACATGCAATGTATGGGTACATGGGTAGGATAATTTGTTGTTAGATGGAATTTTTGGTGGGGTATTGACAAGACAAACTGGGATATATCAGATCTTTGGCAACCACTACAATACTTGAACAACTATCAGATAAAATACCTTCAAATAATAGGATATTCTTTCAACTAAAAGAGGCACAAATGAAGCCCAAGTTTCACTCTTCACACAATATTTGAGAACTCACCACAAAATCTTGAAGTAAAGAACTCAATTAAACACAAAAAACCGTGATCAAACCACGCCTAAGGTACCCCCAAAGGCTTACAAGAAATCTTTGCAGTTAAGGAAGGTAAAGTGATTTTAAATTTGTTTATATCCTTATCAGATGAAGGCTCTTCTGAACATGAGATTGCAAATGCCACTAAACTATCAACAAGAAATTGAGATTCTGTGTGACTTCTAAAGACTTTCAATGCAAGATTGCAATAAGAACAACAAAAACTATTTGCAGGCATTTAAAATGATAACAAACATCATATTGCCCAAAGAAAACATAGATTTAATTCAAAATCTTGTTAGATTCATCAAGGGAGAGGTTCAAGAACAATCTCAGAGTTGTGTGATGGCTATACACTTGTAACCAACTCACATACATGAAGATCCAACACATGAAGAAATTATTCTAGTTCTTTGGTGGTTTTTCACAAAAAATGAGCTTTCTCTCAAAATTTGCTCGTAATTTTCAACTCCCTCCTCTCTTTATAATTTCTATCCAAAATGCACTATATAACTCATGCCACATTGGAGCCTTCTTTCCCAAGAAAATAATATGCCATGGGATCAAGTTCTGTTACAAAAACAATCCTCATTATTCAATGAAAATGACATCAAACAGAAAAACACTCGTATGTTTCCAGGTGTGACCAAAATATTAAATCATTACAAATATTTGGATCATTATCCAT
Source organism: Taxus chinensis (assembly GCA_019776745.2). Taxonomy (NCBI): domain Eukaryota; kingdom Viridiplantae; phylum Streptophyta; class Pinopsida; order Cupressales; family Taxaceae; genus Taxus; species Taxus chinensis. The sequence continues at coordinate 448,698,909 of CM034156.1, forward strand.
CCTAGAGGCATGTTTTTCATCATTGAGGCATGCAAAATCCTCTTACTCATCATTTTTACCTTTTAAACTACCTCTGCAACTTTTGATTTTGTCATTTCACGTGCTTACTTGGATAGATTAGGGAAAAATTTATTTCAAAACAACATCACGAGTCAAATAATTAAGCCATCAAAGTGATGCCAATGGTCCTGGAAGGACAATACGACACAAAATCACTATAAATTTGATGAATTTTGATGCAAAAATCGTGATTCCAAGCTTCCTGGAGCTCCCATGGCGGTCAAAACAAATGGATTCATAGGGAAAACCATTGATCTTATCCATATTTTAATCCTGGCCCTCCACGTGGAAGATGTCCCACTTAGAAATAAGCTTGAGTTTACCTTTTTAATTTTTGGATAAGGTCAAATGAAGTGGCAAAAAATGATTGGACCTTTTCAAGCATTTGGAAAAGTTTTGCCTCTTACATTCCAAAAACTTTATGACCTTTTGAAAGTTTGAAAAAATGGAAAAATTTGACCTTTTCCCCCGCCCCTCCACCTTTGAATTTTGGAGCTGACACGTGGCACATGGTGGGTTCCATTGGGATTGCACTTCAATTTTGTGCATTTTCACCTTTTTTGGAAAATTGGAAATTTTTCACTTTTTGCCCCGCGGGCCTGCACCTCTGATTTCTCCCTCACCACATGTCTCCTTGTGATTCATTGCAAGCCAGCACTCCAAATTTTGATTTTAAGCCTTTTTTTGCAAAAGGAAAAAATTCTCTCCTTCCTCTGCCAACCCGCCGACCTAATTTGTTCTCTAACCCTTCATGGACATGTGTCCACCTATGATTCGTTCAAGGGGGCACACTAAAAATTTTCATTCTGAATTCTTTTGTGAAAAAGGGAAAAAATCCCCTTTTACTTCCACATCCCGCACCTCCCTCTGACCCTGTTGGACACATGTCCACATGTGATTGGCCATGGGGCCGCACTCCAAACTTTTAATTTTAAGCCTTTTTTTCCTAAAAGGGAAACAATTCCCTTTTGCCTCCGCCGACCCACCGACCTGCTCAAAATTGATGCCAAGTTTCCTCCTCTGTTAGAGTGGGGGAAAAACTGATTTTGAAACTTTAGAAAAATAGAACTAAAAAACTCTAAGTCCCCCATTGGCCCACTCCTGATTGGCTGCGGGGCTTCATACCATTTTGTGACTTTATCATTTTTACAAAATAAGGTCTAAAAACCTTAAGGGAATCTGACCACCCATCATCTCCCTGCTAATCAAAACATGCCACGTTGGCAAATTTGGAAAAAATGGGTCCCTGGGCCCAAAAATGCCCCATTGTCAAAAAAGGTGAAAAATGAAAAGTTACAACACTTCCCCACTTTTCCTCAACCAATTAAAACCTGCCACGTTTCCAATACCTTCTGAGGATGAATTTCACGGGAAAATGATGCCCGTCTGACTATCAAAAGGTAAAAAATTCCAGGGATGCCCTAGAATTCAATTTTTTCACCAAGGATGGCAAATTTTTCAATTCTGAATCAACTGAAGCATGATTTTTGAACATTCTCAACCTTGGGATAGGATTTTCAATTGCACACAAGTATGATTTGATCAATTTTTATTTTTCCATAATCTGGCAAAGGGAAAAATGACATAGCCCACAAAATTGGAAAAACTAGGGCACAGAAAAGGGCAAACTTGGATTATTCTATCAAATTAGGGAAAAACAAGAAGTTTGTGAGAATTTTTAAAGCATTTCAACTAGAGGGGAAGAATTACAGATCATCAAATCAAAGGATAAAATGTTTTTTGAGGAGATACAGATTTGAAAATTTAGGGCAACATGGTGCAAGCTCAAAAATGGCACCAACAGTAGCAATGCTAGAAACAGTGAGAACAATTATTGTCATAGTTTCTCATCACAAATGGAAGGTCCATGAAATGGATTAAAAATCATATTTTCTTAATATATTGTTATAAGAAGAGGTTTATGTGGGACAACCACCTAGTTATTAAATTCCAAGGCATGAAAGAAAGGTATACAATCTCAAGAAAGCATTGTATGGAATCAAACAAGCACCAAGAGCTTAGGTATAGTAGGATAGATTCCTATCTCATTCATAATGGATTTAGCAAAATCAACAGTGAGCCCAAACTCTACATCAAATAAAATAGTGGTGATATTTTAATTTTTTAATGAATGTACATGATTTAATTTTAACTGGAAATGCAAGCAAGGAAATAGATGAATTTAAGTCATGCATGAAGAAGGAGTTTGAGATGACTGATTTAGGATTTTTGAAGTATTTTCTTGGCATTAAGGTCAAGAAAATAGAGCAGGACATATTTTTTTCTTAAGAAAAGTATGGAACATAAATCTTACAAAGATTCAAAATGTTGGACAACAAACCAACATCTAATCCAACTAAATTAAGTCCGAAATTAACCAAAGATTTTTATAGAAGCAATGTGGATTCTATAAGGTACAAAATAATTGTAGGAAGCTTGATGTGTTTAACTGATACATGGAGACTCATGGAGACTCCAAGTTTGCCCTTTTCTGTGCCCTAATTTCTAGATTCATGGAGACTCCAAAGGAGACACATTGGTAAAAAAGAAAGCGTATATTAAGGTATGTGAATGACACAAGGAATTATGTAATTTAATATGCTATTAATATTTATTTGCAATTAGTTGGCTACATAGATAGTGATTGGGTATGTAGTTTTGATGATAGAAACAAAACATCTGGATATGTGTTCAATGTTGGGTCAGGAGCCATTTTATGGAATTCGAATAAACAATTAGTTGAACTTCACTTTCTATAGTTGAAGCAAAATATATCGCAGCAAATGCAGCCACTTGTCAGATGATATGGTTAAGGATAATCCTCTCATAATTTCATGAAGAGCAACAAGGAGGTTCTGTTATTTCCTATGATAATATGTCTTCTATTGCATTGCCAAATAATCAAGTCTCATGTGGCATAAACAAACATATAGAAATCATGTATCATTTTATTCGTGAATTGGTTGGGAAAGGATAAATTAAACTCAAGTTTTGTAAGTGATAGAAACATTTAGCTGATATTTTTACCAAACCTTTATTAAAATAAGGTTTGAGCTTATAAGAGAAATTATGGGCATCGTATATATCCAGGACTATAAAATCAGTCCTTGATTTAATTTTGTATAGCTCAATATTAAGAGGGAGTGTCAGAATTAATGGCGATGTAATCTTGAGCCTCCCATAGGTTCAATTTTTGGTTACCCTATCTCCTATCTACCCTGCTAATAGATATTTATGTTTGTGGTCATTTTCTTTATGGTCATTGAGTTTTAAATCCCCTGTCAATGCCACAAGACATGTGGCATGTTTCTAGCCCTCCTATTTTATTTTAGGCAACCCGGATGTGTAGGCCCCGAAATTAGCCATAGATAATAATCTCATTGGGTCTTTGTTCAAGGCATGGAAGTGTCCATTTAACCACAAATTATATTTTATCGGGTCTGACCTTTAGTCTTCAGTCGATCTCAACCATCCACTTCGCAACATTCCACCATTTCCTTTGGACATGAATATTTGTAGACCTCAACCCTCAAGAATTAGTCAGAGTATATAATATTTTCATTCCGGCCCAATCAAGTGAGTCAACGAGTGTCATCTCAACCATCAAAAGTAGGACACATGGCATGATTCTGCTACCCATTTGGGATATGGACTATGGCAGACATGAGATCCCTGTGTAGACACCAAAATTAGGTCATACCACCCTTATAGCCCCATTAATTAAATTAACCATACCTTACATATTCATATCCCATAGTACAAATGATTAATTTAATTAATTAATTGAATTAACTTATTAAATATCCTCACTTGACCACCTCACCTAACCACATCACCTAGACATCTCATCATGGACCTATTCTTAGCACGTTTCTTTTAACTAAGACTCAATTTCTATTTACCATAAGTAACTGAGAATTAATCTAACCCTAAAATCAAATGCCTATTCTTTCTCTAATAATATGCCCACTTAATTAAGAGGAAAATACAATTTTAGACCACAACCAACAAGCAGAACTAGCCAAAAGATAGCCAAGATCTGCTCTTTTGGCAAACCTCAAATTTCCCACCGTAACCAAATTCGGTTACCCTAAACTGATGCCGGTTAACCTAAACCATCATCTGTTACCATATATTATTTTTGGTAATCTTATTCCGGAGGTTGGAAAAAATCATTCAAGTTTGGAGAGAGAGAGATATACATGCAAGCATGAACCAGATCCCTCTTGCACATCCAGACACACCCTAGCTGGCACAAAGATTGATCTGAAGGAATTGGCATTCACAGTATCATTTTGGGAAGCAGTGTCATGAAACTGACCACTAGTTTCATAGATCAACCATCACCAACATCTAACCACCAGGCCTACAAATACAATTGTGTTTTGATCTGTATCATTATATACTTACTTAGATCATCATTTCTTTATCTTTCTTTATTAAATCATATTCTCTTTTACATCATATCATCCTCACCTTCCTATCAATCCACCCATCTAACCACCCATAACCTTTTAGCTCCCCATATTCAACCCCCAGAAATCTCTATGCATTCTCAACATCTTTACAAACCTAGCCATCCTTCTTCCATTCTCTGGGTAGTTATAGAAAACCTCCAAAACCAAGTTTTATTGAGTTTCTACCATTTTTCCTCTACCAATACCGGTCACCTTGACCATTGGCGGTTTCCCTTGACTAACATCAGTCATACTCACACCGATGTTGGTCTCTGTAACTAGTAATCCTACCTATAACAGTGACCTAATAACCTTCACCCAAATAACCCAAAACCACCCAAAACATGATCTTGACCTGTAGAAACCCTAAACCACCTACCCAAACCCCAGATCTGATCATAACCCAACCTATTAGATTAGATTTTTTATTGTATTTGAATGAGATACCTAAATAATATCAACTACATTAGGATGTTATTTGTTTACGTGTTTTCTTACATTAAATTGTATTAAACAGTGGATTGACAACCATTTAGGAAGTAATTTCACTTCCCGTATCTAGCATATGTTAGGAAGTCCACTAACATTTATTGTTTAATATTATTCATGTGGTCTTGTTTTGCATTCATGGGTAGTTCCTCCTAGAAAAAGGAAGTTCTCGTAATCAGCACTAGATCGGGAAATCAGAACACACACATTCTACCTTCCACCTTCATTTCATAAGTATTCCTCCTCACCTTTACCTTATCTATTTTGCTCATACATAGGAAAATTATTGGTGAAACATTTTGGCACGCCCAGTGGGACCCTCTCTTGGGTTCATTGCATTTTATTCGTATAGGGAAATTTTTTGTGTCTCTTTCTTTTTGAAAAATACACATTTAATCTTCTCCATGGTAACATTCTTTTCTTCTAATTGTCTAAATGACATTTGTGATTTGGTGTTTAAAACGAATCATTTCTTTCTTCTTGCATTTGCATTGTAGTGAAAGAGCACGTTCTTGACCTATTCATCATTTGCAACATCAAATTTAATTGTTGATTTGGGTTCTAAAATTTATTGTATTTCATCCTTGTATGTTGCATTTTAGCTCACATAAAACACTGAGGGTAACCTATACACTTGAAGTCATGCCCAAATGATGGTTGACATAATTAAATCATAGAAGCACTTTCTCTTCTCTCTCTCTCTTTGCCAAACTACAAAAATAAAAATTTGCACATCTTCTTAAACAACACCTTACTTGGAAGATGTTATCAATGATCACATGATTAGAGGATTGATAGTGGGCACCCATCTGGTTTCTTTATCCAGTCATTAACATAGAGAAAAGACCTCCCCCACTAAAACATAACCTGAAACCACCCTTTAGAATTTACCTCTTCATAGGATGCATTCCCAACATCAAAACATTTATTCTGAAATTAGAAGTCAGTCTTAAATAACATAAGCTAAAATAACATAAAATTCTCTTATAGGGTTGCTTGTTTTTATTAGCTTTGTTCTTGATTTGTGTTTTGAATGGTGAGGTTGTGTGTTTCATTTTCTTCTACCTTTCAAAATTTTCCATCACAGTTAGGGTATTCTAACTATTTCTAAGTGTGTCAGGACCCATTTTTATCATACTCAGATTTATGGGTTGATGTTCCATCTGACTTAATTCACAAAAATCTATTTTTCTTCATTTCTTCTAATTTTATACTAACTGGTGTTTGTCCAACAACCATCATCGGTTTATATCTTCCCCTCATCAGTTTACCTAACCGGTGTCAGTTTTATCTCTTTTTAGTCATTTTACCCAAAGATAGAATTCATCAAATCTTTTGTCCTATTTGAAGCTCTCAATACATCATCATATCCCTAGAAATTTCATAGCACAACCTAGTACAGTTTCCATTATTTTATTTTCATTAGTTTTTTCCTCATTTGTAAAATTACCAATCCCCCACAATAACTGGTATCGATTATCATAACCTTAATTAGTTCCCCTTTAACCATCATTGCTCAATCTGACCATCTTTGGTTGTTGTGTTTGATTTTTAATTAAAACACCAATCAGATTTACCTCCTGGAATCCATCCTTCTCCCTTTTTATTATTTTCTATGTCATTTGTAGAGTACAGTTTTACCAAGTCAATGCTAATTCACATGGTGTTGACGTGCAGCCAAACTGAACACCTCATGTTTCATGTCAGCCTTTATCCTTTTCCACCTAGCCCATCACCACCTTCTATCTTATCACCTATGGATCCAACTCATCCCATCACTATTAGTACAAGTGATGAGTAGTTCGCAAGACTCCTTGACTAGAATCTCATTGCCTTGTAGTACTATGTTGCCCATTTATCAACCCAGGACTCCTCGGGACAATTAATATAAAGCATGCCCATGTCCATCCCTCATACCCTCGCCCCCACTTCTACATCAGCTACCACTAGCTCAGTATTGCCTTCATCCACCTTATCCCATGTGGTATCTCAACTGGAACCCACATCCACTATAACTGCGGCACCAACGACATCTATCACACCCATGGTGTCAACCATCCCTTCATAAACCACCTTAAGCATGGCCCCATCTACTCCCTTTACCTTGTATGTACCAGTTTCATCACAACCACCCATGGTGTCAATACCCCACACCCCATTCCAAAACCTCATCCTTTCCATCTAAAAATCTCTACCCAAATTTCTGTGAGAGTCGTTATGACTACCCCATTTATTTATGTGCATCACCAGCAACCCCCAATCTCTTCCATCACTTATTCAATATATCTTTCACCCACATTTATTCCCCCTTTGCAGTTTTCATATTCGGCACCCCCATATACTAGGATTTCATCCACAGCATACACTCATCATCAACCTCCCTTTACTGCAAGAGGTTCCTATTCCTCACAACCCACCAATGACCTCATTAGAATGATGATGAAAAAGATACAAACATTAGAAGCATCGGTTTCTGGCTCTCGTAACTCCTTAACTTATTAAAAAATCTATAATGATCCTACTCATCCATCTATCCCCATTCGACCATACCCTATACATTGGGAAATGACCAAGTTCAATTGTTTCAATAGTAAATAAGACCCACAAAAACACTTGTGTTCTTTCAAACATGGGTGTTATTTAATTACCCATGACAATGTTTTACTCTTGCGGACATTCCCCATGTCCTTGATAGGACCCACCTTAGATTGGTATAGTGGCTTACCCAAACATTCCATCTACTCCTTTAACCAAGTGTCTTAAGAATTCTTGAACCACTTCTCCATTAATGTCATAAAAAAAGTCACCATGACTGACATATACTCGACACGACAGTATGACAACAAATCTATCACATATTTTATTTCTTTCTGGCAAAGTCTTATCAACCAATTAAGATTCTAGATACCTCAACTTGAGCTTATAGATTTTATCACTAGAGCTTATGCTAGACACATATCACCAAATCTATAGGTATAAACCTTCCGTACCTTCAACAAATCATTTACCATGGAACAAAAGTTGGAGATTCGTGTCATTGAAGAAAATAAAATCCAATTGCAAAAAAAATACACATTCAAATCAAATGAAATTGTAGAAACCTAAAATTGGTTACCCAATTTAGTGTCCCCTGCATTCATTTACCTTCTCAGGTAACCTCGGGCACCTTTATATTATCACTTGGGAGTGTTAATTAAATTAAACATCTATCCTAAGTTTATTACACCCCATTGTGTTTTACCCATGGATAATTAAATATTAACTATTTAATTAAACTTTTTACATGTATCTTAACCACTTATCTACCCCATATCAATTCCTAACCTCCCATATCTATTCTATCCATCTATTCCCCCCTATTTCTCCTTCCCCCCCAACTGTGCAGCGGGATATTTCCCGTATTTGAGTCGGAAGGATTGCTTTCGTCTTTCCAAAAACATCCTCTTTGGCAATTTTGGGAGTTTGTTCCCTGATTAGCACTGACTAGTACTCGGTCAACGCCAATTTTTTAGAATGGCACCAATTATACCTGGTCAGTGCCGATTACAAATACAGGGCCAGAATTTAGTTCTGGTTAGACAGAAGGAACAACAGAGAGTTTTGAGCATCAAACCTGAGCATTATCTATCAAGAAAAAGTGAATTCTATCCAAATCGATCCCTGAGAGGAGTACCGTTACTCTGCTCCTACCACATTGACATCGTGAGCCTCCATCGATCTCTTGGTGACACTGCTCCTGCATCTAGCGAAGGTGGAGCTTTGTTAGTATCCCTACGGCTCCCGTAGATCCAACGGACATCGACGATCTAGCTTTCATTGTCCATTCCTCAATCTTCCTGAAATTTTCCCCTAGTTTATGCCAACCAATCCCATTCAATGCCAATTTTCCTAATTGACACCGATTCACCCAATTGATGCCAATCAGCCTGCAGATAGGTAAAAGAATTTGGGTAACAAAAATACAGCATTGTTTTCACAGTTTCCTATTTTTTGTTGCTTTCTGTCCGCTGTTTACATTTTGTCTGTCACTTTTAATCAGAAAATATAGACATTTACTTACATTCTTTTATCATGTATGCTTCTTCGTTTAATTGAAAACATGGACTAACATCTGCCGAGGGAGCTTATCGCTTCCCGGACCCACTTTTCGGGCAGTCCACCCAAATATCTTTTAACGTTGTCTTTTTCTATCAAGTATCTGTGTCTCACAGGTTTCTTGGATCTACTTTGTATGATTTCTCATGTGTGCCCGTCTTGTCTACATCGGCTTTCTTTTCCATCTACATCTTCAGATCTTGTCTTATCTATCAAGTATTGATTTCATTTGAGTTTTTCAAGGTTTTTGTGTTTAGTTTGGTACATTAACTTGGATAGGTAACAAGTGTGGAAATTCTTGATCTACATTCTGGCACGCCTAGTGGGACCCAACCAAAGTCCCTTATTGGTAAGTTCATTTCTTTTCCATTTTTGAGCTTTTGTTCTATTTTTTCACTACTTTTCATTAGTTTTCTTTGGGAATTTCCTTCCTTCATTTTGGTCATGTTTTTTTTTTTCATTTGTAATTTGCAAATTCAAAGGTGTTTCTTTCTTGCAAATCCAAATCCCGATTTCTATTTCAAATATTATCAAATCTTTCATTTGATTTCAAGATTACATTTTTGATCCATCTCTTTATGTAAGATTGTTATTTTCTTGAAAGTTTCCTAGTTCCTTAAATAGCAATTTTCATTCTACTATTATTTGGATATATCTTTCTGGATTTATTTGTGTGTTTGCTTAACCTTTTCTTGTGGAGCACTTTTCTTGTTCACGGGATTGTTCGAGGGGAAGAGCTCAACAATGTGCTTTTTGAATTCCACACACCTTGGAGAGCTAAATCTACAGGTATTTCCCTTTTACGGTGTTTTCTCCTTTTTAAGAACTTAAAAAGAACTTGTTTTTTTGTTTCCTATCACTTTCAAACATTTCAATTTTGGTTCTTAAGAAGAATTTAAATCACATTTAGGAAAGAACTTGTTTGAATTTTCTTCATTGAAATCAAACACTTCATCTTTAGTGCTTAAAAAGAACTTTTTCTTTGTCATTTCTGTTGTATGTTCTTCATCTAATTTTCTAAATAGGTTGGAAAATTGATCAAAATCGGTAGTGACACTATTTGATTTTTATTTTTCACCCTTGCACACAAAGCCAAAATCACTAGGTATTAAGCATTTAAACAAAAATTCCTTCCCTAGCCTCGCCTACTTGGAAGTGACATCCAAGAGGAAGAGCCTACGCGGTACTCGGGCCGCGCTATAAATTCATGGAAGTTCTGGTATATATTGGCAAAGCACCCACCTCCCTTATCGCAGCGGTGTGTGAAGTGCTGGGGTAGGCCCCTATATCAAGCCACGTACCAATCTTTTACTGAAGTGCCTTTGGGACTCCTCACCAAAACATTCCCCAAAACATCCTTAGTTTGGCTATCTAAGTAGTTCCTGTTCTAAAAAGCCTTCCCTAATATTTTCTTTCTTAAAAGCATGAAAAATTAAAAGAGATAATCACCCACGCTACTTGAATTGTTTGTGCATTAGTTAGGACAATCTCCTTTTTTCTATATTTCTGCTTGTTTATGACGGTCATCACCCGGTTACAATCTAGAAAAATGGCTCAACTGGCCCCTTCTTCATCGAGATCACCACTAATGTGGATGTTTCAGCACCCCTCGGGTCTTCCTCGGGACCACTATTAGTTGGTTCCCCATCTTGGTCATATAATCCTTTTTATCATCCTAAAGCGATCCCATCACATCCAGCTTCCCCCAGTCCTTCAGAGGTATCATCTGCTTCTGATATAGAGTATGTTCCTCGTAGAGATTCTAAATTTTAGGAGCTCCTTGATCGCAATCCGGTAGCCCTTATGGCCTATCTAGTGCATAAGTCTGTTTGAATATCTGATCAGGGACCTCCAATCTAGAAAGTTTACGATTATTCTCATAAACTATCCCAAGCTTTTATAGAACAGTTAGCATACTTTTTCTCACCTCGAACCATGGAAGAGGGTGGCACATCTATGCCTCATTTTTCTCTACCACCAACCATGTCGACTGGTTCCCAAATGGTCTTGCCTATCCCTAGTGTCATGACTACCTCGGCTACTCTGCAACCTACTTTTGAGAGGCCCTCTTCTTTAGCTATGATGGGTGCATCCGCACTCTCATGGATTGTAGTCAATTCTTTTATGCCATCCATTATGTCTCAAGGTCAATAACTCTTTATGAATCAATCTCCTTCTACGAGTTAGTTGGTTCCTTCTTTTCATCCTCCAATTCGTATTTCTTCCAATGCTTCAATGATAGTGACCTTTACCCATCCTCTGGCATCATTTCCCTTAATAACCAATCCAGTAGTCAAAATCCTCATTCAAAATTTGTTCCCCACCATGTCTAATCAAATCAACACCCATGTTCCTCAATCCATTCTGATTCAATCGACAAGTGTAGGAACCCACTAATCACAGGCTCCATCTTTCATTCAACCACCTTTCTCTCAACCACTTGTTACCTCATAGCCTATTTATATGCAAGCTCCTTCACAAAAAATACCTCACCAAGCATCACCCAGAATTCCTGGTTATTCCTCTTATCATCATGTTAATCAGTAGATGAATCCCCCGTTAATGCCTCAACAAAATCTACCATTCGCTTCTTATGCAGGACATACCAACATGCCTCCTCCTCAATCTGACATCGTCCAAATTTTTTTCAAGAAAATCACAGACCTAGAAGCCTCCACCAAAGGGGCTCTCCCTTCATACTCTTTTGAAGAGGTGTGTAATGAACTGATTCATCCATTAGTGGCTTTTAAGCCTTATCCTCCCCAATGGGAACTTCCTAAGTTCTCAAAATTTCATATTCAGGAGGATCCTCAACAACACCTGCGAGCATTCAAACACGCTTGCTACCTTATAGTCTAGGATCAGGAGCTTATGCTCCGTACTTTCCCTATGTCTCTAGCAGGGCCTGCTTTAGACTGGTACAATAACATTCCCCAACACTCCCTATTTTCTTTCTCTCAATTAGCTCAAATGTTTGTTGAAAACTTTTCAATAAATATCACACATAAGATCTTGATTACAGATCTTTATAACATTCGTCAATTCGATGATGAGTCTATTGCAGACTTTTTCGCTCATTGGAGAGGTATAATAAATCAATTATCTTTCTCCCTCCCTCAATCTCAACAGATCGAGTTGTTTACTCGATCTTGTGCTAATCATATTTCTTCCACTTTAAGGATCCAAACCTTTCACACATTTGAAGAAGCCTTTACGATGGCATGCAAACTTGAGTCCCATGCCATTGAACAAGGGAAGTTAAAACTTCACTCTAAATCTAAACCAGATTTTTCTTGGTTTACAAAATCAAACCCTTCCACTTCTAACAAAGACAAGAATCAGGGGTCCACCAATGCTATCATATTAAAAACATCACGAGATGATAACACTTCTAATCAAACACCATGGAGAGACTTTTCATCTTCTCGAAAAGGACCCTCGTCATCTCGATCTTTTACTTCGTTGGGGGAATCATATGCGTCCATCTTAGAAAAAATGTTGGAAGTTCACATGATCAAACTTCCCCCTATTAGAAATTTTGATGAAAGCCAAGAACGACCATTCTGGTATAGGGAAAATGACTTCTGTCATTATCATAGAACCAAAGGCCATGACATTGAATGATGTTAGACCTTCAAAAATCTTGTCCAAAAATTCATTGATAAAGGCGAGCTCATTCTAGATAACCCAAATGCTCCCCCAAATCAGGCACTTGATGTCTTTAAACAACCTTTTCCCAATCATTCCCCAAACAATGATGCTTCAGGGTCTCAAAAACCAAACACTCATACTATCAGCTTCATCTCTACTGAAGAATCTTCTTCTAAACCTAAGCCATCTATGAACACGTCGACTGAATCAGAACTTCCTCCCGCTACGTTAATCTCTGAGATTCCACCATCTTCAGACAATCCATCTTTAAAATTTCCTCCATTGTTAGAGATGGATTCATCTCTCTCTGATTCTTTATCTGATCTTCCATCCATGCCAGAAACAGTGTCATCCTCATCTGTCTCATCGTCAGATATTCTTTCGATGCTTGAGGCATTTACATCTCTTCAATTGTCCACAACAAATACATCTACTTTTGTTTCTCCTATTTTCACCGCGAATATGCCATTGGTGAACATACCTATAGTTGTACCAACTTCTCTACCAACGGAAGTGTCTTCAATTTTGAATCTTCCCATTTCCTTTCCTACAGTAGTTACACCCACAACTACTGTACTAGAAGTATCTTCCTCATAGGGAACCACTTCTTCGTCATCCACTTCTTCCATCACCGACGCTGCCTTGCCTATTAAGGAAAAATCTAAAGAAATAGCACCGGCACCTACACTTTCGATTCTTGAACTTAAACCAAGACAACTAAAGTCTAACATTACATCATCAGTACCTCACCATCTCCTTCCCCCGAAAAGGTTACAATCACCTTATGCGGTTGAAGTTGTCACCATCCCCGAAAAAGGAAAACCAATATTTCAGACTATTAAGACTCTTGGTGCTTTCCCTCAAAAATCTCTTTCCATGCCTCATAGAAGACTGGATTTATCCACTGAGAAGGTGTCTTCTTCTACAACACCATCAAAAACATCATCTTCTTCTACAACACCTTCTTCACTGGTGCCTTGTAAAGTGGATTTACCCACTAGAAAGGTGTCACCTCTTTTATCAGGACCATCATCTTCATCACCAAAAGCCAAGGCACCCTTTGTTCCTCCTATCAGACCTATTTTGGGAGCTCCTCCCTCATCTAAGTCAGTCTTATCTAAATCATCATTCATTTCAACCAAGCAGCATTCTTCATCGCTGAAGACCACAACACTTGTCTCATCTTTATCTTCTTCAAAATCTATCTTAGGAGCTCCTCCTCCACCAAAATCAATCTTGCCTCACTTACTTCCATCTCAGGCACCCAAGGCTACTTCTCCCGATGTCCAGAAAAGAAAAACGATCCCTAAAAAGACTGTCAAACCAGACATGCAGATTCTTTTACCTCGACAGTCTGCTAAGGTGAAAGAGGCACCTTCATCATCTCTGTCCTCATCTTTGTCTACCGGATTCTATACTGAAATTCTTCACCAACTTATCCAATCTTCATCCATATCTCTTCCTCCGATCAAACCCTATAATCCTAAAGGAGTAAAACCTTCCTGGTTCAACTCTGATTTGATTTGTGCTTACCACCGCACTCCAGGACATGACACCGAGGGATGTAAAGCCCTCCAATCTGTCGTGAGTAGTCTTTTGGAAGAAAGTGATCTTCTGCTGGAAGAGGAGGAGGAACAAGTATCTCCTGTCATCTCAACTACATCTGAGCCTCAACAATCTACTCAGGCCTCTAGTTCTATTAATTCCACTCTGGATGGTCTTCCACCTTCTCAAATCGACACGATTCATATCACCACTAGAGCACAACAGTATGATAATCTATCATCATCTACATCTCAACCATAGGTTGTCATTTCTGCAGCCCCTGAAGGAGTTCCTCCTTCCTCATCAGCCTCGAGACCTTGGGTCTCTATTCATGCTTCACCTCAGGCTCAGATTCCCGTATCAGTTGAGGAAAGTGTTATGAAACAACTTACCCATGCTCCGGTCAAAATGTCTCTTTTTGACCTCATTCAATCATCTCCACAACATCACTAGGCTCTGATTGATAATCTACGCTGTATCGCAGTGAATTTAGATGAGTCCCAACCTTTTGAGATGGTTGTTGGGTTGAATAGACCGTCAACCACCATTTCCTTTGAGGATTATGAAATTCCTCCCCTTTCTTCTGAGGATTTAGAGGCTCCCCTCTTTATCACAGTTCAAATCAACAATACTACGTTAAAGCACACTATGATCGATAGTGGTGCTGCACTCAACGTCATTTCCTCTCACACATTCGAGAAACTTAAGTTACCAAAGAATGTAGTGTCACCACCGCCTTTTTCCCTTCGATCATTTAACGATCAGCTGGCGGTGACTTTAGGAACTGTGGTCCTGCCCATTCGGGTAGGTAAGAAACTGCTTCATGAAATTTTTTACATTGTTGAAGGGAAATTCCACTACAATATGATCCTCAGACACTCCTAGATTCATACAATGCATTATGTCCCATCAACCCTCCATCGATGCTTAAAATATCAGTATGAGGGAAAAATCTATACTCATCCAGGAGATCCTTTTCCTTCCGCACAATGCGACATGACCACAGGGTCTGCCCCTCTAAAGGAGAATGCTTGTTCTCCTGATGAGGCTTCATCCTCTTCCATACCTACAACAAAACTACCAGATTTACAAAATCTAGAAGAAACATTGCAGCATTTTTTGCTAGGAGAGCTTCCTCTTCTCTCTTTTGATGCCCATCTCAAACCTAATGAGTATGGTAGACTAGACAAACAACCTGAATATCAGCTAGGTCTTGGTCACATCGTCACCATTGGTCTACCCAATGAATAGATTAACTTCATTTGCGGTGGTCTTGATACACCTCACTATCACTTGGATTCTCCCCCTAGGGCCAAACCCTATTCAGCAAGGTTTGATTGTTTACAAAATCCCGCATTTGTAAAAAATTATTTATGTCGATGCGCATGGAAGGGCTTTAGCCTGGGAAAATATGAACAGGGTATACATGACCTCGCGTCCATTCCAACTCTTAAACCACATCAAAAATTTGGTTTAGGATTCAAACCTCTCTCAAAATCCACCATCACCATTCTCGATGAGCCTCTCTCCATTGAGGAACCATATTCTCCCGCAAAGGTCAGAAGCATCACTTGATGTGGATGATGCCATTTCCATCCCGCCTAAAAAAATTTTAGTCAATACCATTTCCATAGGTCCATTGACCTATAAAACTAATGGCGAATCCACTTCCATACCATTAGTATTCCCTGAAATAATTGGAGACGACTCTCCCACTATCAACACTATCCACTATATGGATGATGATTCTGTCCTCACCTATCTGGGGGGAGAGGACTCTTATCTTCCTAAAACCATTCCTTCTAACATGTCTATGCTTCTCAACGAAGCCACTATCGACCTTAATATAGGGACTTCTGAAGACCCTCACATCATTAAGGTCAGTCAATCTCTTAATCCACAGGAGTTAGGAGACTTTACCACATTTCTTTCCAACCATCGCCAAGCTTTTGCTTGGTCATACGAAGATATGCTAGGACTAGATCCTGATATTGTGGTCCACAATATCGTTACTCTTCCAGACATCAAACCAGTTAAACAAAAATTACGTAAAATGCACCCTCGTGTAGCCCTTCTTGTTAAAGAAGAGTTGCAGCGCTTGCTTTCTGCTAACTTCATCCAACCCATCGACTATCCACAATGGGTTTCAAATGTTGTACCAGTAACCAAAACTACTGGGAAAATTCAAATTTGCACCGACTTCTGGGATCTTAATCTCGCTTGTCTGAAAGATGATTTTCCTCTACCTAATATCGATCAACTCGTGGATTTAACCGCAGGTCACAAGATGCTTTCTCTTATGGATGACTTCTTTGGATATAATCAAATTCTCATCACACCAGAGGACCAGCATAAAACTTCTTTCATAACCCCTTGGGGGACTTTTTGTTATCGTGTCATGCCTTTCGTTCTTAAGAACGTAGGAGCAACCTATCAGCAAGAAATGACCTACATCTTCCATGATCTCTTACACAAAACTGTGGAAGATTATGTCGATGATCTCCTCGGTAAATCCAAATGCCGTCAGGATCATCTTTTCATTCTTGCACCTCTCTTTGAGAGGCTCATTCACTTTTGTCTTCACCTAAATCCATCTAAATGCATGTTTGGCATTCTCACTGGTAAACTCTTAGGCTTTATCATTTCTATTAGGGGCATTGAATTCAATCCCACAAAAATACAGGCTATCCTTAAGATACCTCCCCCTTCTAACTTAAAAAATCTCTGCGGTCTTCAAGGACGCCTTCAATCAGTGCGTCATTTTATCTCACAACTATCAGACCATTGTCAACCTTTTCATCATCTCCTCTGTAAGAATGTTCATTTTGAATGGGATGAGCATTGCCAAAAGGCCTTTGATGATCTCAAAGCTTATCTTCTTTCTCCACCTGTGCTTACACCTCCACGAGAGGGGGAGCCATTCTATCTTTATATTTCTTTGACTGACCATGCTCTGGGAGCCATGATCTCACATCGGGATGCTAACGGTAAAGAACAAGCCATCTATTACATCAGTCACACTCTTCATGAGTATGAAACACACTATTCTGAAGCTGAAAAATTATGTTGTGCTCTCTTCTTCTCAACTTCTAAGCTTCATCACTACCTCCTTAATCACAAGACTTATATTGTTATGAGTTTCAATCCACTCAAGACAATGCATGTGAAACCATATCACAATGATCGTATCACTCGTTGGCTCATGCTCATGACAGAGTTTGATCTTGAGTTCATCTCACAAAAATCTATCAAGGGTCAGGTCATTACGGATCAATTAGCTAATACTCCTCTTCCAGACACTCAAATTCCCCTTGCTCAATTCCCAGATGAGTGCATTCAACAAATTGATTTTAGTCTTTCTCCATTTAAAATAAAACTCTTCTTTGATGGGTCCAAATGTCAGCAAGGGGGAGGTGTAGGTTTTGTCATGATTCCTCCTTGGGGTGCACCTATCCCTGTCGCACACAAGCTTAACTTTGAGTGTACCAATAATATGGCCGAATATGAAGCTCTTGTTTTAGGTCTTCAAAATGCCATTAATCTTGGTGCTCACCATATCGACATCTTTGGTGATTCTGAGCTTATCATTAATCAAGTCACTGGGTGCCTATCAATGTAAAAATGATATCCTTCAAAAATATCACGATATCGTTCTCTTTCAACTTCAAGCTTTTGATAAATTTACTATCCAAGCTATCCCTCACACTGTGAACTAATTCATAGATACAATGGCTTCTTTAGCCTCACTTATTCCACCTTTTACCGAAGACTCGTGACTTTCTGTGGTTGTGTAGCGTTTAGACCAACCCTCTCATCTCAAGCAGTTGACTTCAATCAACACCATCACAACCAACACTCAAGATGAGTGGTATCAACACATTTTTGATTATCTATCCCATTCAGCACTTGCTCCCTCTAGATCTGACTTCCAATGGCCAAAGATATTTTATCTTACGTGCTAATCGCTATACTATTCTAGGTGGAATCCTCTACAAACGTGGTTTTGATGGTATTTTGCTTCGGTGCCTCAAAACCCCTGAATCATCTAAAGCCATCCAAGAAGTCCATGATGGTATCTGTGGTGGACATTTTAGTGGCTTGGCTGTAGCTAAATGCATCTTATGTTTAGGTTATTATTGGCCTTCTCTTAATCGAGACTGTTGCAAATACACTAAGAAATGTGTCAAGTGTCAACAACATTCCAATCTTACACATATCCCTAGTCAGGCTTTGCAACCTGCAACGGATTTGTGGCCTTTTTCACAATGGGGTCTTGATCTCATCGGTCTCATCAATCCCCGCTCTTCACAGCATCATCACTCTATCATTACTGCCACAGAATACTTCACTAAGTGGGTGGAAGCTATTCCTCTTTCATCAACCAAAGCTAAACCCATTGTTGATTTTGTCTATCAACACATCATTTGTCACTTTGGTGTCCCACACAAACTCATCACAGAAAATGGTAAATCTTTCAAAAACATCGATTTACAGAACCTCTATGATGCTTTCAATATCAAACTCAACTTTTCTTCTCCATACTATCCCCAAGCTAACGGCCAGGCTGAGGCTTCCAATAAAACTTTGTGTAATATCCTCACAAAGGTAACTAGTCGAGCTGGTAGGGATTGGCATTTACATATCCCTTTTACTCTCTAGGCTTATCAGACTAGCATTGGTACTCCTAATGGTGCTACTCCCTTTTCTCTCATCTATGGGTCTAAGGCTGTCCTTCCTTTGGAAGTCCAGATCCCATCTCTTCGTGTCTCTCTCAGAGAATTTGTCTCTGATGAGGACTATCATCAAAATCATCTAGCGCAGCTTGAGTTGCTAGATGAGTGGCATCTCAATGCTCTTGAGCATCATCAATTCTACCTTGAGCATGTCAAACATGCTTATAATCAGCACTTGCATCACCGTGACTTCAAATTTGGTGATCTTGTTTTTAAAGAAAACCAAAATGTCACTACACTAGAAAGGAGTCAGCGTGGTAAGTTTGCTCCTAACTGGATGGGTCCATACGTAGTCACTCATAAATATGGGTCTGGGGCTTATCGTCTATCTTCCATGGATGGTGTACCTGAAATGGAACCTCTTAATGTCTTGCATTTAAGGCCCTTTTATTGTTAAGATCTATCTTACACGATCTTGGTCGCAAAAATAGATTTTTCATCCATCTACAACCAGTCATATATTTTGTAAGTGATTTGGAACTATGTGGTTCTCCATGTTATTTCTTTCTATACCTTAAATATGAGTACCGCGGCTCTACTCATGGCATTTTTCTTATGGATATGTTCCTCCTCATGGTAGGAACACCTTAATCACTATTTCATCTGTCCTAAGTGACTATCTTAATCGAATCTACTCGGGGCAAGAGTACGTGTTTGTATACATTTTCTTCCCCTCTATCTGATCTATCTAGGTCTAAACTCAGCTTCTTTCAAAAAATAAAAATCAAAAATCAAAAAAAAATAAAAAATGCTATCCTAAAAATCCAAAAGATAGACTGATCCCTCGAAGGACAGCTATCCATGCCTTATCAAATAAATCAAAAAGTATAGACCATTCCATGAAGGATGGCTATCATCAAATTCAAAATACAGACCGCTCCCTTGAAGGATGGTTGTTTATTTCATGGAATTTTCAAGGCTTCCCGCATAGATCAGCCTTTGCAGTAGCAGACTTCCTCTTCGGCCAGTTTGTTCACTTTTTAGCATCATTGAAAGACTTCCTGTATCAATCAGTCTTTCTATGTCTAGCAAACTTCCCGCATTGATCAGTTTGCTCTTCTATCAAAACAACAATCATGAAGCTAAGATATAAGACCTTTTTCAATCATATGGAGACCTTATTTTCCCAATATGAGCATGTATTTTGTCCTTTTTATATTTTGATGAGATACACACTTACTGCTCGTTCCATCTACCTCCTCGATCTGGTTTGTGACCAGCTAGTGTCAGGTTTATTTTAACCTCATATATGGCCTTGTGTGCATTGTATTTTTTGTTTCTTATCAAGGTATCTATTCATGGTTGGTTGAGAACCTAACTTATCATTCTTTTTCCTATCCAGATGTATTACTTTTTATTTCTAATAAAGGATAATTTCATTACCTCCCTTGTTGTCACAAGGGGAATTTTCCATGATTATTTGTTGTTCATCCAGTTAAACTGACATTTAACATGTTAGTCAAATCTATCATTTATCTCATCTTGTCTACTTTATCTAAAGCACATCAAAGCATGTATTAAAAACACATGTGAATCCATCTATCTATCTCATTAAAATTAACATCTTACACATGTTTAGTTTATCAAATCTATCAATCACATCAAATCACATCACATCTAGCTATCCTCTATCAGCATATGTCTATGTCCATCAAATCACATCACATCTATCTATCCTCTATCAACATATGTCTATGTCCATCAAATCACATCTATCTATCCTCTATCAGCATATGTCTATGTCCATCACAATTACACTACATCTATCCATATCTATCAAAATTAAATGCATGAGTACAATCACATAACACAAAAAAATGATGAATATATATATATATATATATATACTTGTGTGTCTGTACAAAAAAAGAATGGATGGCTTTCAATCAAGCCATTTATATCATATATCAAAAATGCCTTCAAATCGAGGCTACATCAGTATATCAATACAAAAATAACATATCTATATCATAAAATCAGATAGGTGGAAGACACTATCTCCTCCACCCTCCTCTGGCCCATGCTTTCTCTCCTGGCCACCTCCTATCGAGCTAGAAGCACCTGCTATTGGAGCCCTACCACCACCTCGATCTCTCCCGATGCTCCCACCCTCTGATGCACCACTAGCTGCGGCTATCACTGATCTCCTCCTCGCACCATAACGAGGCACATCAGGGGCATGTTGTGCCAAGGCGTCCTCATAGTATCTCACCTCGGCAAGGAGAGCCTGATAGGTGCTCAGACTCACCATGCTGGGTGCTCGTAATGGTGCGGTTGCTGCTACTGCTATTGGTGGCCCTCCTGATGCTGCACCCTGTGACCCAGACTCTGAAGTGGTGCCTGTATCACCGTATTTGGCCCTGAGGGCCTCTCTGTGCCGATGGTAGCGATCCCTCTACTGGATCATTATATCTCACTCCTGACGTGTTGTGTCTCTCTCTAATATCAGTGCATCCCTCTCCTCCGTCAGAGCTCTAATCTCCTCGAGGGCAACCTGGTGTGCATGTGTCAGTGCAGCGTGCTCTCCCTCTAGTCTCTCTAGCACTGTAGCTATGTCCTCCTCATCTACATCTATGGATGCTGGGCAGGTGTCGTGGTAGCTCTGTGGAGTACCATGCCACGTAGCCATCATCCACTCCTACGTCATCATCACTATCTGTGGAAGGTGGGGCCTCCCTCAGTGGATCTACCAGGATCAAAATTGGAAGATCGATCTCTCTGCTATCCCGCCTGTATGGCATGTAGGTGGTCGGGACTATCTGCACTAAACCAAACTACCTCAGTACCCGTATAAATGGGACGCACTCCCACATATCTGGCCTGTGGCCCCTAACCACCCTGCTCCATCTCAGCTCCACCAGGTGAGCATCCTGACCGGCCCATGTCGGGTAGACCCGATATGGTCTCCAAATGACCTGCTTTGGTGTCAGCATCCTGAAGCGCTCAGTATACCACTCTGCAGATCTCCCTGTATCTCCCAGGGCCATGTCTGCCCACCATCACCAGAATCCATAATCAAGGGACCCCTCTACTACTAGCATCCATAAAAGCCATGATGGCCTAATCACTGCTATATGCTCATATGCCCAGCAATGGAGCACAAAGCTAACATCTATACCTGTCCGCCTACTTGTGGTATACATCCATAGCTCATGATATATCTGTGCTACTAGGGCATCGGTAAATGTGAACACCTGCCTGAACTCCAAGATGTCACAAACAGTCTAGTAACAACAATGGAAATATCCCACCTCCTGAGTTTGGTAGAGCAAAATAAGAAATCACCATCTAAATCAGCACTATCTTTCTGCTCCTGGCGTCATCCTGTCTATAATGTGAGGCTATCCTCACCACCCCAGACACTATCTCTGAATCGTCTGCCCTATCTCCATACAATCATCCTAGGGCCCTCTGTTGCTGCTCTCGTGGAGTGATCTCAATCGGGTCCCCGGTGATCGGTAGCCTCAGGATCCTATATATATCCTCATGGGTGATGGTCATCTCACCCGTCCTGAACCAGAAAGTGCATGTCCTACTATCCCATCACCGTACCAGTGCTCGCATCAACTCTACATCTCAAGGCACCCATCGGTAGTACCGAAAGCCCCTGAGCCCGGCTAGCTCTAGGTGACACCAATCCGCGTCAGTCACATCAGGGAGAATGGTCTCTAGAAGCTCAGGAATAGCATCCCGCATATGTAAAGCCTCTTGTGCCTGCATCACATGACATCATGGATGGTGTTAGCTCCTCATTTATCCAAATCCAAACATCAAAAACACATTATACTGCTTTCTCAAGTCAAAACACTCCAATCGGCGTCGATTGAGTTCAATCGACGTCGATCAAATTTAGTCGATGTCGATTGAAATTCCAATTGGCGCCGATTGAATCAAATCGGCGTCGATTTTTCCAATCGACGCCGATTGAAAAGCTAAGTGCCCAAAATACTCTGGCCTCTCATTTATCCAATTTTTCCTAAAAACTAGCATCCTAATCCACTATTTAAATGATAAAACTATATACCAGGTTCGGGTAGATCCACTTACCCCAGGTCATGTCCTCTTCCACTTCTGGCTTCTCCCAGAGGCTTCCATGTTGCTCAAAATCAATTTTTGACTCTCTCTAAATCAATCATCGCAGAGTAAATAAATTGTTCACGTTTTCCTTTCTCCTATTTATATGGGCTCGGTACAGTCGGTGCTGATTTTTATGGTCGGTACCGATTGGTTTAGTCAACATTGACTTTGTCTATATTAACGCTAATTGATGCCCATCATTGCTGATTGGTTGTAATTTTTCCTTTCCACATCACTTTCTTCCATCTCCTCATCTTTTTGCTAAAGTGTTGATGCTTGGCTTGTTTATCTGATTATTATTATCACCTGGGTGTTACCTTTTGGCACATATTTTTGGTATTATCACCCATTTCGATTATGTTCCCTACACACGGGTCACTCGCATTTGTGGCATCTTAAAGACAGCGGGTCTGTAGGCACTAATGTTGTCTACTTTGCAAGACCGTCTGGTTGTCCCTACCAATGTGTCACTCTTTAAGTTGCTACTATCTTGCAGCCTTCCTTCCACTCATGGGTCTGTAGGTACTAACGTTGTCTCATACAAAGACCATCTAGTCTACCCTACCAATGTGCATTTCTTAGGTTACTGCCTTTTTTATTGTTTTCCTGTGTCATCAATAATCAGATTCCCTCCAGATATCTAGCTGGGGCATTCTCATCTACCTTTTTCAAACTCGGGATCGGTTGGTCTTTTGGGATTCATCCCATCCCTAGTTTGAGGGGGATCACATCATCACTTTTCTTTCTTCCTTTCTTCCTAACTCCTTGTTTTTTTTGTCTTGTAACTTTGCTTATCGCAAGTTACTCGACAAAAAGGGGCAGAATGTAGACACCTAAAATTGGTTACCCAATTTAGTGTCCCCCGAATTCGTTTACCTTCTCAGGTAACCTGGGGCACCTTTATATTATCACTTGGGAGTGTTAATTAAATTAAACATCTATCCTAAGTTTATTACACCCCATTGTGTTTTACCCATGGATAATTAAATATTAACTATTTAATTACACTTTTTACATGTATCTTAACCGCTTATCTACCCCATATCAATTCCTAACCTCCCATATCTATTCTATCCATCTATCCCCCCTATTTCTCCTTCCCCCCAAACCATGTAGCGGGATATTTCCCATATTTGAGTCAGAAGGATCACTTTTCATCTTTCCAAAAACATCCTCTTTGGCAATTTTGGGAGTCTGTTCCTTGATTAGCGCTGACTGGTACTCAGTTGAGGCCAATTTTTCAGAATGGTGCTAATTATACCTGGTCGGCACCGATTACAAATACAGGGCCAAAATTTAGTTCTGGTTAGATAGAAAGAACGAGAGAGAGTTTTGAGCATCAAGCCTGAGCATTATCTATCAAGCAAAAGAGAATTATGTCCAAATCAATCCCTGAGAGGAGTACTGTTACTCTACTCCTACCACATCGACATCGTGATCCTCCATCGATCTCTTAATGACTCTACTCCTGCATCTAGTGAAGGTGGAGCTTTGTTAATATCCCTACAGCTCCTGCAGATCCAACAGACATCGACGATCTAGCTTTCATTGTCCATTTTTCAATCTTCCTGCAATTTTCCCCTAGTCGATGCCAACCGATCCTAGTCGATGCCAATTTTCCTAATCGACGCGATTGATTCACCCAATCAACACCGATCATCCTGCAGACAAGAAAAAGAATTCAAGTAACTCAAATCCAGCATTGTTTTCACAGTTTCCTGTTTTTTGTTGCTTTCTATCTACTGTTTACATTCTGTCTGTCACTTTTAATCAGAAAATCTAGACATTTACTTACATTCTTTTATCATGTATACTTCTTTCTTTAATTGAAAACGTGGAATGACATCCATCTGAGGGAGCTTATCACTTCCCGGACCCGCTTCTTCAGGTAGTCCACCCAAATATATTTTAACGTTGTCTTTTTCTATCAAGTATTTGTGTCTCGTAGGTTTCTCATATCTACTTTGCAAGATTGCTCGTGTGCGCCCATCTTGTCTACATCGGCTTTCTTTTCCATCTACATCTTTGGGATTTTGTCTTATCTATCAGGTATTGATTTCATTTGAGTTTTTCAGGGTTTTTGTGTTTAGTTTAGTACATTAACTTGGACAGGTAACAAGCGCGAAAATTCTTGATCTACAGAAACCTCTTCGTCTTCAAAGCCCCAAAACAATTATCCAAAATCTAAAGGATCTACCAACATGGTAGTTCTCAAATATGGTCCATCCCATCCATCCAATCAATCCAAACCTTCCTCCAATCTGTCTCCCATTCAAAAAATTTAGTGCCGATGGCAACAATGAAACTACACTCCGATTAGAGAGCCCTATTCTTCAGTCTTGGAAAATCTTCTTAAAGTTGGAGCCATTACACTACCCCCCATAAAACCTCATACTGGTTTTGATCCTATTCATCCTATGCCTGTATGGTATAAGGAACATGACTATTGTAATTATCATCACGTCAAAGGCCATAATGATGGTAATTGCATAAATTTAAAGAACATTGTCCAGGAAATGTTATATAATGGATATCTTATCCTGGACAACCCGAACACACCAGCAAATCAAAACTTGCATATCTTTAAGAATTTTTTCCCTAACCATACACCAACATATAATCAAAATGGTGAACCTTCAACCAATTACAACAATGTATGTGAAGTCCACTCTATTTTCAATATCATACCTTCTGTTCCTCAATTTCCACCTATTCCGTCTATCAAGTAAATTCTAGCACAAACTCCTCTACTCGTGGAGGAGCATACCTCATCCACTCCTTCAACCATACAGGGGTCCTCTTCATCTCCACCTACACCCACGAAGGAGTCCACAATTTCTGTAAATGTTATTTCACTATCTACCTCACAACCTGTCGAACAATCAACGATATTAACTCTACTACTCGTAAGAGAATTTTCATCACTTTCTCCTCCCCCAAAAGAGGAATCTACCTCACCCCAACTACCATCTCTCCTACCAATGGGATATCCTTTAGACACACCACTACCTATTGGGGAAATTTTCCTATTAGCATTCCAGGATCCTGTTGTCTAGTCTTGGCTCTTTTACCCACAAAGTCTGATGCTAACCAATTCCCTGTCTCACAGATATAATTTATAGGGATTGCCACTAAACCATTTACATATCCTCTTATAGCAATTTCATTTTCATGACTATTTGATCACTTGGATTACATTGATAATTCCATGCTTTGGGGACATATTTGGCTCCCCTTTTCGATTCAAATGCAAATGTTGCCTATAGATACCCCCATGATCTATCCAAAGGTGTTTCCAGCAACAAAATCAACCTTGACCATGCCTATCGAAATGGATCCTTCTTTTTCACCTTTACCTACATCTCAACCTTTACCCATGACTAAAACCATTCCTATACCTAAGAACCTACCCACACCTATATCTTCATCCATATCTAGACTCATCACTACCTTGGGTGTCATGCCAACATCAATCCTTACCCATCCACCCATTAAATTGGATTTAGCCACATCTTCCCAAACCTACATCAAAATTATTCCTCTGCCTAAAAAGAAGACCCAACCTTCTAGGCCACATACACCAATCTCACCTACCACACCTTTGTCACCTTCACCCCTTGCATCCATCCTAGGACCTCACCCATCAACCTTGGCCAAATAATCCCTTACCCAAGGAAAATCAAAAGCTAAGCAACCTACTGCTTCATCAAAATCCTTTGTTATAGCTAATTTACCTACACAAAAAACTCCCTTGCCCTCACTTGTACATTTATTACCACCTATACCTCCACTAGCTACCATAACCCCAACATTGCCTATGTGACTTCAACCCATACACTCCACCCAACCTCCACCACACCTCCATTCTCCCCATGGGTAACTCATCCTCTTCCACCATCTAATTTCCCTTATGCATCATGTACTCCCACCTCACCTTTACCCAAGAAAGCGCAATCCAAAGATAAGAACCCACTACCCTCCAGCAGGGTAGTTGAACCAAAAACACCTTCCATTGCTAGTTCTTGTACCACACCTTTACTCAATTAGATACCATCAAACCTTAAGACAGTACCACCTACCAAACTAGTGGTCAAACCTATTCCACCTCCTATAACACCTCTTCCACCATAATCATCCAAACCTTTACCCAAACCCACACTTACTTCCCACTATGATCCATCAGCAAGGTCCTACGCTAAAATTATAGCCAACCTCTTAGGGACCTCAGTCATCACATTACCGCCGCTTAGACCTTATGACCCCCTCAAACCCAAATGAAAAGGTTTTGATAAAAGTAAATTTTTTGCCTACCATTGTGTGTCAGGGCACGATGTAGAGGGTTATAAGGATCTCAAAACTGTTCTCCTCCAATTATGTACCCCTGAAGCAAATTTCAATGACGATGATCTTCTTGATGAGGACCCTATTCCATCTTCACCTGTCACCGTACATCCCCACCCACTACCTATTCAGTGAACTGCATCACCACCTCCACATCCCTTTTATCCACCTCCAAAATTTGAGATCAACATGGTCTATATCACAGAGTTGGCCAAACCACCACCTAAATTCTAGTGTACCCTACTCATTTCACAAGGTTCGTACCCCACATTAGATTTTTGTCCATCATGTCAGTATACTACTCATGACATACCTTCTCCATCTACCTCTTTCCCTTATATTAACATGATCCAAGTTTCCACTTGTGCCCAAAAGGAAAAAGGAAAAGAAATAGTGATTAGCCCATCAAATAATCACATTCCCAATATACCATCTACACCCACACAAAAAACCACCATTCAAGGGCCCACATACCCTATTTATGATGGGGTCACCCATCGTACAATGATAAAACAATTACACCAATCCCCTCTAAAAATGTCTTTGTACGATCTCATCCAACCCTCTGAATCTCATCAAAAATCCCTCATGGAGGTTTTACAATCCATCAAGGTTTTACCTAATGACCCCACACTAGTAGCCTCCATTGTCACCCCTAACCACATGGCCTCTCTTACCAAATCATCTCCTTCTTCTCTCCCAATGCCCACTCATCAAGTAGCCACCATTATTTTTTCTAATGAGGAGATCATACCTCTCCAATTAGATGGCCTTGATCCTACCCTTTTCATCTCTTTCTATATCAATAATATACGCATACGACACGTTATGATCGATGGTGGTGCTAGTATCAACATCATCTCCTCCCACACGTACAATAAAATACACATCCCTTCAAATAGCATGCACAATAACCAAGTTATGTTGCACTCCTTCAATGACACCCATCACTTCTACCCTTGGCACCATTATTCTTCACGTTTGTGTGGGCCCTCACACTATCCCAGAATTTTTCTACATCTTAGAGGGGGAGTTCCAGTATTATCTGTTGTTTGGCTGACCTTGGATTTGTGTCATGGGTTGTGTTCCTTCAACTTTACACCGATGTGTAAAATTTGAACATGAAGGACATAAATATACCATCCTAGCTGATCCATCACCATTCAGAATCAGTAACATGTTGTACTGACCTAACAATGTCCTTGTACTAATTAAGGCATCTACCATTGCTGCCACTTCTCCTTCACCCACAACCCCATCCACCAATGTTTCCGCCACCTCTCCCATGCCTAACTCTTCTATTCCTACTACTGCCGTAGCCTCTGCAAATGACCCATCTACTTCCCAACCAATCGATACCCCTCTTTCCTAATCGCCTAGTAATTCATCTATTCCCACTACCCACATATCTACTACTAATCCATTAGAGGGTTTTTTTCAATGTCTCACTCTGGGGGAGTACTGTCTCTACAATATAAACACATTATTTGCTCCACAAGAATATGTTAACCTACGACAACATCCTCGTTATGAACATCGCATAGGCAGGGTCTTCCCTTATGGTCCTCCCCACCTTCACACCAACTTAACGTATGGGGGTCTTGATACTTCCACCTATTCACCCGAACCACCATCCCAAACATGACCATTTTCATCTAACCTTCAATATCTCACTAACCGCCGCTTCACCCACACTTTATTTCACCGTTGTGCATGGAAAGGATTTGGCTTTGGTTTTTACAAACAAGGTCATCATACCGTCATCCTGTGTACCACTTGTAATCACAAAGACTGCAGTGGTATTAAATTTACTAAAATATCTTCCAAGAAGGCTTGTGTTGAACTCATTGAGGATAAAAAACCTTTTTCACACCATTTACCAACTCCACCACCTTCACCCACAGAGCTGATGGATCCAGAATCCATTCCTCCTAATTTTTTTTTCATAAACACCATTTCCTTGGGACCTTTGACTTATCAATGTGATGGCAAGGCTCCCTCTTCTCTTCCATTCCTATATCCTAACACGATCGATGATGACACACCATCCATTAACGTCATTCAATGTCAGAATGATGAGTCTATCCTCACCTACCTTGGTGAGAAGGATTCTTATATTCACCGGTCATTGGCTTCTAAGATGCAAACCATGTTAAATGAATTGACCATCGAAGTCAATATTAACACTCAGGATGACCCATACATTCTAAAGATCGGCCAATCTTTAGATGGTGCTGAAATTTTACTTCTTTCCTCCAAGATCATAGCAATGGTTTTGATTGGTCTTATGCTGATATGCCTGGTATTGAACCAAACACTGTGGTCCATAATATCGTAACCATTCCTGAAGCTAAATTTGTAAAACTAAAGCTACAAATAATGCATCCTCGCATTGCCCTTCTTGTCAAAGAGGAACTTTAGAACCTTCTCTTGGTTTCCTTCATCCTACCCATTCACTATCCCCAATGGATTTATAACATCGTTCCTGTCATAAAAGTGATAGGGGCACTTCAGATTTCCACGCATTTCCGTAACCTCAATTTAGCTTGCCCTAAAGATGACTTTCCTCTGTCAGGTATTGACCAAATAGTTGATCTCACCGCTAGTCATGAGATTTTATCACTCATGGATGGTTTCTCAGGTTATAATCAAATATTACTTTCTCTGAAAGATCAACACTAAACTACCTTCATCCCTCCTTGGGGGACCTTCTACTATCGAGTCATGCATTTTGGCCTTAAAAACATTGGTGTTACATATCAGCAGGCTATGACTTATATCTTCCATGACATCATGCATCATATATTAGAAGATTATGTAGATGAAATTCTCACCAAATCCAAACATCATGCTGAACATCTCATAGTATTGAAGGTCATATTTGACCATCTCATCAAGTATTGTGTTTTCCTTCAGCCCAAGAAGTGTGTCTTCGCTGTTCTCTCAGGAAAGCTCCTTGGTTTCATCATTTCTGTGCATGGAATAGAAGTCAATCCTGGTAAAGTAAAGGCTATTCTAAAAATTCCTCCACCTACTAACCTTCACCAATTTCTTAGTTTGCAAGGAAAGTTGTAATCTATTCATCATTTTATTTCGCAACTTTCTGAACACTACCAACCATTTCATCATCTCCTAAAAAGGAGGTCTCTTTCAAATGGGATAATGAATGTCACAAATCATTTGAAACTTTAAAACAATACCTTCTCTAACCACCAGTGCTCATTCCTCCTAAGGATTACCAACCCTTTTACCTGTACATTTCCACTACTAATCATTCCTTGGGTGCCATGCTCGCTCATCGTGAAAAGCAACATAGAGAGAAAGTAGTTTATTACATAAGTATGTACCCTTTTGGACTACGAAACTAGGTACACCCATGCCAAAAAAATCTTGCTTAGCCTTAGTTTTTGTCTCCACTAAAATTCATCATTACCTACTCAACCACAAAACCTTTGTCATCACTAACACTAACCCCTTACATTACATGTATGCCAAACCCTACCAACATCAACATGTTACACGTTGGCTCATGCTTCTTGCGGACCTCGACCTCAAATTCATCCATCAAAAATATATCAAGGGCTAAACCATCACTGACCAACTTGTAGACGCACCCCTCTCTGGAAATCAACCCTCAAACTTTGATTTTACGGATGAATCCATTACTACCCTCTCTTTGGACTATACCATTTACCAGATGATCTTATTCTTCGATGGTTCAAAATGTCAGCGTGGGGGTGGAACTAGAGTTATCCTCATTCCTCTTGATGATGAACCTATGCCATTATCATTCAAACTAGATTTTGATTACACTAACAACATCACCGAATATGAAGCACTCGTATTAGGCCTTCAAGCCGCCATTGTATTAGATGTTAAATAAATTAATATCTTTGGCAACTCTCAATTGGTCATAAACCACGTCAATAGTATATATCAGTGTTGTAACAAAATAATTTAAAAGTATAAACACCATGTCGACATAATTTTGACTACCTTTGACTGTTACAAACTTCAAACCACTTTGCATGCTCCACTAATAAATTTGAGGATACCATGGCCTTTCTTGTGTCTTAGATACCCTAATTTTCCGGTAATGAATCAAAATCTTTGTCACAATACAAAGGTTACAATCACCTTCTTATTTATCTTGAGAATTCAACTCCGTTAGAACCGTTACACCTGACCCACATGACCTTTAGTATAAGTAGTTTGCAGACTACCTCTCCCTTTCTATTCTACCTCCAGATATTACTCATAATGGACAATGCACCTTTCTCAAAAGTGTCTCTTGCTATGTCATCATGGGTTGACATTCTTTATAAATGTAGCTTTTATGTATTCTCTTACGATGCCTTACAATTTCTAAGATTCCTTATACCATCAAGGAAGTTCACGATGGAATTTGTGGAGGTCACTTCAGTGGCCTAGATGTCACTAAACACATCCTTCACCTGGGTTATTATTGGCCATCCCTAAACCATGACTGTTGTGACTATGTCAAATGTTGTGTGAAATTCCAGCAACATGTTAATCTTCATCACACACCTAGTCATGCCTTACAAGTCGCACGAGACCTTTGGCCTTTCTTTCAATGGGGTTTGGATCTTGTTGGAGAGATCAATCCTCATTCTTCACAACGCCATCAATGGATAATCACCACTACCAAATACTACACTAAATGGGTAGAATCCATCCCCCTCATCTCTACAAAATCTGAGAAAATTTGTGAATTCATCAACCATCACATTATTTGTCTCTTTGGTGTCCCTCACCACCTCATCACTGATAACAGAAAAAAAATTCAAAAACAAAACCCTATGAAAAATTTGTGACACCTTTGGCATTCAACTCAGCTTTTCTTCACCTTACTACCCTTAAACAAATGGCCAAGTAGAATCAACCAATAAATCCCAGAACAAAATTCTTATGAAAGTAGTTGACGATACTGGAAAGGATTAGCATACGCACATTCATTTCTCCTTCTGGACTTACCGTACAAGTATTCGTACTTCGATGGTTGCCACACCTTTCTCTCTAGTCTATGACACTGAGGTTGTTTTGCCATCTCGAAGTACAGATCCCATCTCTTCGTATCTCACTCCAAGACATGCTCAATGATGATGAATTTCACCAAGACCATGTTTGGCACAACTTGAGTTATTAGATGAATGTCATCTTAATGCTCTTAATCATCTCCAAATCTACCAAAAACGTATCAAACGTGCCTATGAAAAATGTGTCCATGAGAAAACCTTCTAGGTTGGTGACCTCGTCCTGAAGGAAAATCAACATGTAACCAAAGAAGAGAAAATTAAACAGGGAAAATTTGCTCCTAATTGGCTTGGACCCTATATCGTTATCTCATACCTATAGATCAGGTGCTTATCGTTTGTCTTCACTCAAAGGCAAACCCAAACCTAAACCCTTGAACACCTTGCATCTTCAACCATTCTATTTTTGAATCAAATCCTATATCACCTTTTTTCTATTTCAAGCTCGTCCCTTGAGCACCCTTCACCTTACATATTACCTATTCTTGTAGTCAATGAATAAACAAATATCATGTGATTACCCATCACCTTTCATCCTTATCTTCAATATGAGTACCACGAACTCTACTCATGGCATGATTTTCATGGATACTTTTCATCTTTTTCAAGATGGAATCCCATGGTCATTCATAACTTGAAACCATCTCTTGCATAGTTTGAACCTCTATGTGTTATGGTTTTTTCTTCTAAACAAGAGCCTAATATCCCTCTATAGTCTTGTCCATGAATTAAACATCCAAAAAGAAAAATAATTTTAAAAGAAAAATGGGATTCAACTCCTTGTGTCAAACTTCCAACAAAGAGATGACTCCCTCAAAAAGGGACATCTCTTCTCTCTATCTCACCGCTATAAATAGACTGCTCCCTTAAAGGATAGCTATACAAAGCTAGCCATACTACACATAGTCTATCATAAAAGGGGACTATCCTTAAAAAATAAAATAAAATATTTAGAATATTCCCACATTGATCAGCTTCATGAAGACCTCAAGGAGATAATATACTCATCCCACATAGACTTCCTGCATCGATCAGTCTATCAAAACAAAATCCAAAAGAAGAAAATGATAACTTTTTTGTCATGGACTTTCCTATTTTGATCTTGGGTCTCTTGCCAAGTAGGCATGTTATCTTACACTAGGTGATGCTAAAAACCAACCACTTCCACCTCATTTCCTTTTCTCCCTAATCTCCTACCTTTTCAAGGGACTTGCCACAAAAATGACATTTCATGATCATGTGACTTTCTTCACCCTTAGCATAGTCAATCATGCAACGCCTTTAGGGTCTTATGTTCATAAGCCCACCTTTGGTATGGTAGAATTGTTATGGTTCTTACCAATTAGGCAGCTCTTTTGGTCACCTCTTACCATTCACCTTCTTCATTACTTGTTGATTCTCTTATACAGGACTAGACCATTGACACCTACACTTTAAGAATTCCTCTTTCACCAACGTCACCATGCCTAATTGACCTAAACTCAACCATGCCTGTAATGACCTAAACACAACCATGCCTAAATGACCTAGACTCAATCATACCTAAAACCTACCAACCCAGTCCTCTGAACCACCATATTCTTCCCTAGCTTATGGGAGAACTACATCATCCTAAGGCCCCTTTTTGTTAGGGCTATGTAGGAAACACTTCAAGGGCATGGGGCCCTTGGAGGTTAGCTTGGCCACTCTTTACCCTAACCAAATTTTCCCATTTTTTTCTATTCACATTCTACCTTAGTTTTCATTTTACACCTAGAAACTTGGAAATACAAACATGTATATCTAATCATAAAAACATACATTATTTCACCTACCATTTCAAATAACATCACCATATCATACATCATCATTTATTTTCCATGTTACTAATAACTTGGAAAAATCAAATGCAACAATAACCAAACCATGATTAAAACCAAAAACCTTAACTCAACCATGCCTTACTCACCTAGACCCCACCATGTCTACATGACCTAGACTCAACCATGCCTAAATCACCTAGACTCAGCCATGCCTAATTACCTAGAATCAACCATTCCTATACTCACTTAGACCCCACCATTGCCTAATTCATCTAGGAATCCACCATGCCTAATACCTAGACTCATCCATGCCTAAGTGACCTCAACTCTATCATACCTACATGACCTTGACTCCATCATGCCTAATTCACCTAGTTTCCATCAATATACAATACATGGAAATTATAAACACAAGTACATCATCCATACTAATAAATCTCATCAACTATATCAGCAATGGCAGAGTCTGTATATCAATACAAATGATACACATATGACAAATAGATATAAGTATCTCCAAATCTATCAAATACATCCTCACCATCATTTATCACTGTACACCAATATATGATCAAAACTCTCAAAACTCTCATGTGCATCCTTGTTATCTTCGACACACAGGCCAATATATCTCCAAAATCTCTTACAATAAGCATTATATGGTGTCTGATCGTCACCCTACCTGAGCTCCCTCAGGGCCTCTCTCATCTCATGGCCTCCAACTCCTCTGAACCTATGCCTTTGAAGGCACCCAACATATGGCCTCCCACAATATCTCTCTAACCCCTCTAGCATCACCTGTAATATGTGACATTAGGTATCAGTCATCTCACCTACTTCTCTCCAGCAATTGGTCCTTGACCTATAACCAACACTAATAAGAAGGCCTCACCTATGAACCCTGTGTCATCTAGGAAAACTTACTAAACCACCCTAATACGATGTGCTCGTATGCCTCACTATGTAGAAGGGGTACAATATAAACTGAACCTCTACCATTGACTCCCATAGGCCTGCTATGCTCTACTATAGGTCTACACCAAAAATGTCAGTGACCTATAAGCGATGGATCTCACTACTACCACTCATGATCCTGGTAGTACCATATACCTCATCAGTGCATCCCTTCAGAACCTCGCCACCCTTGGTACCATCTGGTAAGGCAAAGTGTCCCATACTGCCTCCATCATACAATACTATCCTGAGCCTGGTGGTACTTGAGGATGGCCTTGCAGATCTCCTAGCTCAGGACTCACAATATGATTACTATGCAGCTCCACCAATGTCCTCTCCAAATAAATCCCTATATCTACCATGTACACCTCTATCTAGAATATACCTGTCTCCAATATCGGTACCGCTATCCAGGGTACATGTTCCTGTGTGACCCGTGCCTCTACCGGTCGGTATGGAACCTGTTGGCCTATAAAGGGCCACAACCTATGAGCTCTGACGAATGAGCTTCCCAAATGGCTCTACAAGTTTTGTCTAAAGACTGGCCACTTGACACCTATAAGGTGGATCCCATTGTCCCCCATCACCATCCCCACCATATACAGTATGACTACCCTATCCTCAGTGCTGCCTAGGCTTGTATAGACTACCACCTTAACCTGTAATGTGGTAACTTATATCTATCTGATAACCATGACATCTTCCCTTGTACATACTCCACCACTTGATCCTCCTTTGAAGGGTAGGCCACCTAATCATCCTTGGTGGATACATAGGTCTCTCCACATCATCTCTTTTGTACTACAGGAATGGTGGAGCTATGTCCTGTTATAACCCAAACTACCATCTAAGCCTGTCCACTGGTATCTATCTCGTGCTCACCAGCATAGTACCCACCTCTATCCACCTCAACAACTATAGCTCATCCAACTCCACTACATTGTGACATGTATGAAGGAAATCCAACATATGACCTCCTAAACAAATCAACCGCAAAAAACTCCTCCAGCACTCTCCTAAGCATAGTTGGCTACATCATGTGCATCCCTATGCCTCACCATGTGCATATCTCATGGACTGGTACCCATCACCTATAACCATGTCATCTAACTCATACCCCCCCCTCCCCTGTGTAACGGAATCCCTAGAGGCAACGTACACACCCACTGGTAGACTACCCAAACCTAACCTAACTTCATTCCCACCCCTATCTATAGCTATCATTGGACCTTCCCCCTCCCTCATTTCATTCTTTTTACCTACAAATTCACAATAACACTCCAACCTGAGCAAATGCAACTCTAACAAAACTCATCTGCACTACTGTCAACCAAAAGAATGGAATTAGATAGCTAACATACCTCCTCTTGGTGCCTTCTGCATGGTGGTATGTCTGGTAACTTCACTGGTGGCACACCCAAAACTTCTCTCATCTCTTCCATGACACAAATGTACCTTGAATCTCCTCATAAATCCAATCACTTGAACCGTAATCTCGTAGGACCTGCCAATCGAATTCCAATAACCCACTACGAGGCTCACAAACTCAACTCTCTACCTCATCTTATCACTTTCAACGAAAGGAACTTCTCGCTCTGCCATTTTCTAAAAATAGAAAACAAATGACAAATGATTCCATAAAAAAGTAGAATTTTCCTATGTATTAACCCTAACTCAACATGACGGATGTCAGTCATACCAAATCGACGTCGGTTACTTTATAACCGACATTGGTTGTGTGCTATTACCATTTTCACCCCATTTTTCCCATTTTAAACTTAAATCCTTATTACCAGAGACCCCTTTGACCTTATCCACACCTATTATCAACCAACCTAAAAGCCCTAATTACCCCTAACATTTTCCTTAATTGCATTTAAGGATTTGTTACTTTACCTTACACCTTGACCTTCCCCATGACATGCACCCATATACCTTGACCTAAGCCTACTTTTTGGGACCTTTTGAACTTATGTAATCGCTATACCTTGCAATGTTGTTACCTACATTGTTTTAGCCTAAAAACCATACCTTGTCCTTGCCCATGCAATGACCTATTTACTTAGACCTAACCTACTTCTTGTGACCATTGACATTGTGTACTCATTATACCTTGTGATGCCTTTACCCATGTTGTTTTCCCCAATGACCTTACCTTTCCTATTTTCGTGTCATTTATCCTGACCCAACCTTTGGTGTACCCAAACATACCTAAACGTTCCTCCACCTGACCTACATTTTGTTTTTAGACCATATCCTATGCCTTGGATACATGAATAAATTCACCATTGTTCTGGATAAACCTATCAACCTTAGATGACGTAGAGTTTGTAAGCTATTAAACTTAGTACCATGTTGCGGTCCATACATGTGTGCATGCATTCGATTGGCATTACCCATTACTCAATTTGACCCTCGATCCCATTACCTATTACTTGATTTGACCATTGCCCATTCCCAATTTGACCCTGGCCTATTACTTATTACCTGAGTCCATCATCACCCTTTCCTACTCACCTTCACTTCCGCCAACTACACATTTGTCAAACCACTCACCTACTTCTGTATAACACCTCATCAGCTCTTAGTGTGAGGGGGATCACCTTCACCCTTACTTGGGGAAACCCCTATCTCACCCAAAATTGGGGAAACCCCTGCTCTCACCCACACATGCAGCAATCACGTCATTTTTTTGTTAGCGCCTCTTACCAATACAAGCTATGCGACAAAAAGGAGCAAAATGTAGACACCAAAATTAGGTCATATCGCTCTTATAACCCCGTTAATTGAACTTAAACACACCTTACATATTCGTATCCCATAGTTACACATGATTAATTAAATTAATTACTTTTAAATAATTTAATTAACATCCTCACTTGCCCACCTCACCTAGCCATATCACCTAGACACCTCATCATAAACCTATTCTTAGCATGTTTCTTTTAACTAAGACTCTAATTTCTAATTACCATAAATAATTGAGACTTATTTTAACCCTAAAATTAGATGCCTATTATTTCTCTAACATACATGCCCAGTTATCTTAAGTGAAAAATACAATTTTGGACCCAAGACAAACGGGCAAGAACTCACCAAAATATTTTCAAGATATGTCTATTTTGGTAAACCTAGGATTTACCGTTGTAATCGATGTTGGTTTATCCTAAAATGAGACACTGAGTCACCATAAACCATTCATTGGTTACCTTATATTCACTTTAGAAACCTTGTTCTAGGAGGTTGGATAAGATTATTGAAGTCTGGAGAGAGATATATCTGTATGTAAGCATGAACTAGGAGCCCTATCACGTATCCAGGAGATAGAAGTACACCCATCCAGCCATCTAAGCAAGAAATGAAGTCTCATCCAAAAGTATTAGCATTCATAGGTAAAATTTCAGGGAAGCACTACTATAGCACATGACTGCTTTAGGCTCTACCAAATACCCTCAACACTTCGCCACTGTCCATTCAAAACCTACTAGGCATGGGACATGCAGTAAGTATAATTCCCTTTTACCCTCGTTTGTTCAAATACTTGTATGTTCATTCATTCTTTCTCTTTGTTACTCATCTCCCAACTATCTCACGCTTCCATTTACCAAACAAGATACCCATTTTCCTTCTCACCTCCCTGAAACCCTTGCCATTTAACCTTTGAGAC
This sequence comes from Taxus chinensis, assembly GCA_019776745.2. Classification (NCBI taxonomy): domain Eukaryota; kingdom Viridiplantae; phylum Streptophyta; class Pinopsida; order Cupressales; family Taxaceae; genus Taxus; species Taxus chinensis. The sequence goes on from CM034156.1 coordinate 448,737,834, forward strand.
CTCACTCATTCCCTGTAACTACATTTAACACCTCTAAGTTACTTTGTATAACCATATAAAAACACCAAAAACCTCCATTGCCTCATTCAGTCTCTTTTCATAGTTACCGATATTTGTCACCCTTTACCGACATCGATCATCCCCATACCATCATTGGTCACAGTGAAAATAACCCAAGCCATATTAGTCAACCAAAACCCATTCCAAAATATTACAAAAGCCTTACCAAACTCTGTGTAATCACTTATTGACCCTTTTCCTACACGTATTAATCCTACACACTCTCTCTTCGGTTCCTGTGAAGTTATAAAATCCATTGAACACCTATTTCTAACATTACACTGATTCACCTTGAATGGTCGATCATCAATTTCCCTCTAAACCATCATCGGTCAAACCCATACTGACATCAGTCTCTGTAAATGTTAACCCTTCCTATAACAATGGCCTAATAACCTTCACCCAAATAATCCAAAAACCACCCAAAACATGATCCTAACCTATTCTAATCACCTTTGCTACCTACCCAACCTGAAACATAACCCCACCTCAATTATATCTAATTTTGTATTAAAATATTTGACTTAATCTAATATATTTTTAAGTAACTTGAGATACTGAAATCAACTTGTTATAAATAGGCATAGGACCTCTATTTCTTGCATTTTTTGTTCATTTATTTGATAAATATTTGAATGAAAACCATCTAGGAAGTTATAACACTTCTCCCGTATCTAGTATACGTTAGGGATTCCACTGATATATATTGTTTAATATTCTTCTTGTGGTCTTGTTTTGGATTCACAAGTAGTTCCTCTTAGCAAAAAGCACATGTACTTGTAATCAGCATTGGATTAGGTAAATCAGAATGGAGCACATTCTACCTTCCACCTTCATTTCACAGGTATTCCTCCTCACCTTTACCTTATATTTTTTTCTCATACATATGCAACTTATTGGTGAAACACCCTGGAATAAGGAAGAGTCTATATTATTTCAGGTCTAGATTTGTTTTATGCCGAGTTATATGAATGAAACGTGGAGGCACAAGTATGTTATATATATATATATATATATATATATATATATATATATATATATATATATATATATATATATATATATGGCACCCAATTTTTAATATAAAGGTAGAGCATCGATAGCTCAAGGAAGAATATAGATACATGTTGCGGCATGAGGTAGAAAGAAGAATAAGACAAAGAGAATAGAAAATATTCATAGCTCAAAGAAGATAAAAAGGACTATAGCAAACAAAAGATATATGCCACAGCATATAATACAAAGGAGAATAATATAAAAGGGGGAATATAGAAAAGAGAAGATACATGCAGCACCATAGAGAAGTTTTTGTAAGAAAAAGAAATAGAGAATATGACATAAGAAGAGAAACAAAAGAAATTTGACAGAGCAACAACCATGAGATTGTAATAAGTTTTCAAAATGAATATATATAATATATTTTTGTGTGTGTGGTTTATATTCTAGTTTTGTCTTAACCTATGTTGGTTGCAGTTGGCATCAAATTTTTCTTAGTACAATTTAATGTACAAAAACTAGGTATCTTAGTACAATTTAATGTACAAAAACTAGGTATCTTAGTACAATTTAATGTACAAAAACTAGGTATCTTAGTACAATTTTTCTAGTTTTTGTACATGTAGTGAGACTATTAAGATGTTTGAGGTAAATTCCAATCGACTAAGAGGGCCTCGCTACATGTACAAAAACTAGGGTTTGATAGTAACAAAAAAATCCAGCAAGATGACCAACCTAGAAAGTTGCAAGAGCAGAAGTAGAGAAAGTCCAAGACCATACAAAAAGGGCTAAACCATATGATACGGTCCTAACCCAGGGTGGTTTGCAATAATAGTCTCACTTTCAAGGTACTTCTAGGTTCAAATCTCCCTATTCTAGTAGTGTGCACTCCCAGATCTTTCCAGAATCAGCTACAATTAGCTAAGTGCGCTAATTCCCTTGTGTTTTCAAAATTATAGCTTGTGTTATATGATCTAAAACTCTATTCTAATATTTCCTATAATTAATTCTAGAAATTAATTAATTAAAATAGTCATCATTATTTGAACCTCACCCTATTAAACCTAATTAAATTATACATCATCTCATCTCCACCAATAATTTAAGGGTAAACACACATAAGCCTAATATCTATGTATGTATAATAATCTAATAGATAAATTTGAAAATACTAATCTAGTAAGAAACACTAATATACATAGGAAAGAGATGTCAATAGAAAATAAACATTGTAAAATATATCATTCAATCATTGCATATAACCATATCCTAAAAATGTAACAGGAAAATTAGAGTTTATATAATTTAAATTATTAGATTAAGAATCATTTGGGTATGGTGTGTCAAAGAAACCATGGGAACTGAAAATTAATATAATTGTGGGTTCACGAGATGTAGATGTGGAAAGTGAGTTTGTATATACAAATGTGTTAAACTAACTGTAACACGTTGCAATCAAATATAATTTAGATGTAATAAACAAAGTTACATATCTAGGTGAATAAAAGGTATTTTCTAGATCATATAAAATATAGGACATATCCAAGCATTATGAGGATTTATGGTCTTCTACAATATTTTTTGAGTTTGTGTAATTTTGTGAGTTTTTCTTAGAAGTATACTTAGAAAAAAAATCCATATATCAACTTCAACAATTCTCATACAATTAAACATGTGTGAAAATGCTTATTACCACTTTTTCCACACATAGAATTTTCCTTTAACTTCAAATGCCTCTGAGCATGAAAATTTGAATAAGATTTGGCATTTTTGCTTGAGGTTCCCTAACGTGTAGATTTGGATTTTGTGTTTGAGGTTCGCAAATGTGAAAAATCATCTATTAGTATCCTTGGATCACTTGCAAATCAACAACGAATCGTTATCTTCTTCTAAAATCATAATCTATCCTTTAGGACTATAGAATGTATAAAGACAATTATTGTGTTTTGGGGTATGTGTTAAACTAGAGAAAAATTGAGCTTCTTTGATATTATTAGGGCCATCAACTATTAACAAAGTTCCTATCAACAATCGGTGTGATTCAACAAGTAGTCTTGTACATAATATAATTTGTCCTAACCATTATCTTCTAAATGTGTGAAAACAATTAGGATATTATATATGATTATAGTTAGACTTTCTCGTATGTGGATGCATTAGAAATAATAATATCTTTTCCTTACAACTCCATGTTTTTCATGTAAACTATAGATATTTAGAGTATCTCCACATCATCCTAGAATGTATTAGTGCACCCTTCCATTTATAGAAAAAAATTGAGTTCAATTTTCGGCCATATTATTGCACAAGCCAACATACAATGAGTTGAACATTTATGCATTGTGCACAAAAGATAATCATCTAGTAGAAATAGGAAAAAATTCAAAAATCAATTAAACCCTAAGGAAAGGAGAAAGAAATATAAAAAGAAAACAATATGAAATAGAAAATATAAAAAATAGAATTAAATTCAATCTGATGAATAATCAATAAATGAAACAAGTCTAAGTTGAGCACAATACACTAATACCATACTAATTAACTAGTCCTTTACTAAATGAGGTGTCTATATTGGTATTTTTTAATTAAATAATTGATCATTACTAGAGGCGATGTAAAAGCTCAAAAATATATATTTCAAATTGGCATTTATTCAACATACGCCAGTTGAATGAAGTTACATGGAAACCTGCATTGTTGTGCATGTTGTAAGTATGATCATCCATTTCACAGAGAAACAAGATTGAAAATAATAGGAGTATTGACTCCATTGTTGGTAAAATTTAGTACCAAATGCAACTAATAAAGGAAAGACACAACCAGAAACACAAATAAAACACACACACTATATTATATTAATTTGAGAAATTTTACAATCTCAGACTTGTTGCTTTGTTTTTCAATTGTTTCTCTTATTGTGTCTACATATTCTTTTCTTCTTCTTACAAAAATTTCTTCTGTGGTTGTTGCACACATCTATTTGTAAAAAAAATCTCCTCTATTTCTTTTTTATTCTGCTCTTATATTCTTCCTTTATTCTGTATGCTATTACTATCTTGCTATTTTTTTTATTTTTCTTCTTCTCTTCCTGTGTTGTTACCACGTATTCTTTTTCTTAAAATATTTTTCTCCTCTAGTTCGAGCTTCTACTCTATTCTCTTCTATATATTCATACTCCTGTATTATGTTGGTATTATGCATCATAAATTTATATGGACCCTCCCTTACAAATTTAATTCGTTGTCATAAATATACATATAAAAAATATATACTTGGGCCTCCTTTTCACGACCAACAAAGGCAACCAAATAATTATTCCCAAAGCTAATATCAAATGCCACAGGGAGTTAGCATTTTTCATGGATATCTCGGGCCCCATTTAAACAAACCACGGCAAATAGCCCATATCCAAATAAAGGGTGGACCCGAAATAATTCCATTAAAAATTAATTCTTGAGACTTAAAAGTCCGTAGGGAGGAGGGAAGTGGAAATCCACGGAAAGGTCTCCACGTGGAAAAAACATTGGTAGGGGGTTGAAAAAGTTTTCAATGGCTAATAAATATTCAACAACCCAATAACAACAAAAATGTCGGTCAGAAGGTAGTTGGAGGAGTGACAAAAGTAAATTTGAATCTTTTGTGTGGGCTCGAGATTAATACCAGCAATTAATTTTGACACTCCCCCTTAATCTTGAACCTGAACAAAAATTAATCTCTGGAGTTGGACGGTCCATTTATGACGCCCAATTTTTCTCTCAAATGCTCAAATATTTCCTTTGATAGACGGTTTGGTAAAAAAATTTCAGCTAGATGTTGCTCTGACCTGCAAAATTTCAGCTCAATTTCTCCTTTCTCAACCAATTCACAAATGAAATGATATCTAATTGCAATATGATTGCTTCTACCATGAAAAACTAGATTTTTAAACAATGCAATTGAAGACATATTATCACAATAAATCACAGAACCTCCTTGTTTCTTTTCTTGCAAATCTGAGAGGATTCGTTTTAACCAAATCATCTGACAAGTTGACTGTAGTTTATTGCAATATACGCTGCTTCTGCAGTAGAAAAAGAAACTACAAATTATTTCTTTGAATCCCATGAAATGGCTCCTAATCCAACATTGAAACACATATCCAGATGTGCTCTTTCTATCATCCAGACTACCTGCCCAATCACTGTCCGTGTATGCAACTAATTGAAAATCATTATTAGCAGCATATAAAATTCCAAAATTCCTTGTTCCATTCACATACCTCAGTATTCGCTTTCTTTCTTGCCAATGAGACTCTTTTGGTGTCTCCATAAATCTGGAAATTAAACTAACTGCATACATTATGTCTGGTCTTGTTATAGATAAATACATTAAGCTTCCTACCATAATTTTGAACCTTGTCAAATCCACATTCCTGCTACAATCATCTTTAGTCAATTTTAGACTTAATTCAGTTTGTGTAGATGTTGGTTTGCAATCCAACATTCTAAATCTTTACAAAACTTATTTTGCATACTTTGTTTGACATATAAAAATGTTGTGCTCTGTTTTCTTGACTTCAATGCCAAGAAAATACTTCAACAATCCCAAATCAGACATCTCAAATTCCTCCTTCATGGCTAATTTAAATTGATCAATTTCTTTGTCTAAAATTTCTACTAAAAATCAGATCATTTACATACAAAACAACAATTAAAATCTCACCATTGTTTGTTTTGATGTAGAGCGTGGGCTCACTGCAGCTTTTTGCTAAATCCATTACTAATTAGATAGGAATCTATCCTATTATACCAAGCTCTTGGTGCTTGTTTCAAATCATACAAATCTCTTTTCAACTTATACACTTTTCTTTCATGCCCTGGGATTTCATAACCAGGTGGTTGTCCCACATAAACTTCTTCTTCTAGCACTCCATTCAAAAAAGACCTGACTTTAACATCCATTTGATGGAATTTCCATTTTTGATGAGCAATTATGGAAATAATTGTTTTCCAGTCTCTAGCCTTACTACTAGATAAAATGTCTCATTATAATCACTTCTAGGATTTTTTTGTAGCCTTTGACAACTAATCTTGCCTTGTGTCTTTCAATTTTTTCCTTTGGGAGTAGTTTTGGTTTTATAAACCTACTTTACTCTAATGACTTGCTTTCCTTCAGGAAGATCTACTAACTCCCATGTCTGATTCTTTTCTATTGCATGCATTTCTTCATCCATTTCTTCACACCATTTCTTTTCTTTAATTACTTCTTCAAAATAAATAGGATCATGTTGCTGAAAATAAAGAAAAATTAATCATTTCATCTTCATTTTCTTCATACCTTAACTGGTCATAGATCTCTTGTACATTCCTCATTCTTCCTTGTTGTTGCAATGAGTTTGATGATGATGAAGATGCTTCATTAGTTGGTCCTTGCATGCTTTGTTGGTTTCTGCCATTTGAGGATACACCCCTTTGTGAAATGGGTGTCCAACTTGGTACATTGTTTTCTCTTCCTTCTATTGGTTCAAGCATAATGATAGGTGCATTTACATTTGTTTTTGGTTGCTCCACTACTTTTGCATCTTCTCAAGATGCTTCTTCAATGAATTGAACACCTCTATTGATTATCAGTTTCTTTATAACTAGATTATACAATCTATAAGATTTTGATTGCTCATTATATCCAATGAAAATTCACTTCTCTCCTTTGTTATCCCACTTTGATCTTTTCTGCTTTAGCACATGTGCATATGCCACACATCCAAAAAATCTCAAGTGCTCAACACTTGGTTTTCTTCCACTCCATGCTTCTTGAGGTATTTTGTTCCTCACACTCTTCGTAGGACATCTATTTAGTAGATATACTGTTGTCCAATCTGAGCTTCTACCCATAATTCATCGAATATCCTCTTTCTTTAAACATACTTCCTTGCCATTTCTTCAATGGTTCTATTCTTTCTCTCTGCTATGCCATTTTGCTGAGGTGTATACCTTTCTGTGAATTGTTTCTTGATCCCATGCTATTTATAGAAGTTTAAAAATTCATTTGATATAAACTCTCCTCCTATATTTGTTCTCAATATCTTTATGTAATGGCCACTATGCTTCTCGACCATGGCCTTGAATTGCTTGGATACCTCAAATATTTCTAATTTATTTTTCAAAAAATAAATCCTTGTCCTTCTAAAGTCATCTATGAAAGTAATGAAATATACATTTTTAGACATGGAGGGAGTTTCATGGGACCACATAAATCTAAATGTATTAGCTCAAGAGGTGAGTTTCTCTCCATGATTTACCTAAGGGAAAAGCATTTCTATGTTGCTTCCCCAATATGCATGCCTCACAAACCTTACCTATGGTTGTTTCAATAGGAGACAGTCCTTCAACCATTTGTTTTTTATAAAGAACATGCAATTCGCCATAACTCAAGTGCCCATACCTAAGATGTCAGAGTGTGGATTGATCAATTGCTATTGTTTTGAATGATGTTGCACCCGCTACACTTTGCATCCTCAAAGGGAACTTTCTATTCTATTTTATCTGCACAATTGCAATCAGCTTCTTGCTTCCACCTTTTTCATATAAAACACATTCTCCATTCTCAAACTTCACCTTATATCCATTTTGGACAAGCTGCCCAATACTAAGAAGATTATACTTTAATCCTGGAACAAAGAAAACATTATGTATATGCTTCTTGTCTCCTTATTTGGTGAGAATGGATACAATGCCTTTACCCATCACAAGAACCTTATTGTTTGTTCCATCTTCACTTCAGATCTGATTGCTTCATCTATATTACTGAACATTTCCATTATTTCCACACATATGATTTCTGCAAGCACTATCCAAGTACCATACTTGTTTATTTCCTTTCTTAACTAAATTGCAAGTTAAAATAAAATATCCACCCATTTCCTTCTTCTCTGGTGCATCTTATTTTGCATTAATGAAGCTTGCATTATGATTATGATTTCTCATATCATATTCTTTCTTTTTGCATTCACTAGCATAATGCCCAAACTTTTTACAGTAATAGCATTGCACATTTGATTTATCATACCTTTGTGTAGAACCACCTCTGGAAGTGTTGTTGCTCCTTCCTCTACCTCTTCCTCTTTTCTATGGCTCTTGAAAGTGGTTGTGCCTTCCACCTTCTTGTTGATTGTTAAATCTTCCTCTTGATTTGTTATATGCTCCTCTCCCCTACCTCTAACATTTGTATTTGTTTTGAAGCCTTGTTCATTGAAGGAGTTGGTTGATCTACTCATCCTCTATTCATGGGTTTACAAAAAACCCATCAGCTCATCAACACTCATTTGTTTTAAGTCCTTAGACTCTTCTATGGCTACCACAACTGGGTCAAATCTGACTGGAAGGATTCTCAATACCTTCTCTATGATTCTATGTTCTTCTACCACATTTCCATTTGTCCTCATCTGATTGACAATGGTCATAATCCTTGTGAAAAAAACATTTACTGTATTTGAGTCTTTCATGAGAAGAATTTCAAACTCTCTCCTTAGCATCTGCAGTCTTACAACTTTTACCTTATCACTTCCTTGACAAGATTTCTGCAAGGTGTCCCAAGCTTGCTTGGAGTTAATAGTTGTTGTTATCCTTGGAAATATTGAATATGTGACTGCTTTATGGATGTATCTCAAATATTTTTCATCATTTCTTCTATTTCCCTTCAAAGTATTCTTATGTTCTTGTTTCATTGCATTAAATGCAGCCTGGTTTGCTACCTCTGTATAACCTCCTTCAACCAGTTAACACAGCTCTTGAGAAGAGTACAAAGTCTTCTTTTTAATGCACCAGATTTCATAGTTCTTCCCATCAAATATTGGGGGTTGTTTCCAAGAGTTGATACTTGAAGCCATTACAACTCAACCCAGAAAATAAAGACACAAACCCACTTTTCTATTGAGCTTTTGTTCACTTTGATACCAAATTGTTGGAAAAATTTAGTGCCAAATGCAACCAGTAAGGGAAAGACACAACCATAAATACAATAAAAAACACACACACACAATATATATATAATATATATATATATTTGAAGAAATTCATACAATCTCAAGTTGTTTCTCTATTTTTCAATTGTTTCTCTTCTTGTGTACAAATCTTCTTTTCTTTTTCTAACAACAATTTCCTCTCTGTGTTGCTACACTTTTCTATTTGCAAAATCCCCTTTCTATTTTCTCCTTTATTTCTCTTGTGCATCTACACTCTCTCTCTCTCTCTCTCTCTCTCTCTCTCTATTTTCCCTTTTATGTATTTTTATTTTCTCCTCTATGTGTTGCTACACATCTATTTCCCCTCTCTTTTTCTCATTTGAGTTTCGACTCTTTTTTCTATTTTATTGTTTTTCTTATGTTGAGAGTTGTCTTTTTAGATGTTGCTTTATATATTTATATAACCCACTTTAAAATTTAAAAACATTTTCGTAAATATAAAAATATTTGCGTTCTCCTTTGTTGCAAAAACTATGCCCCAAAAATGGACCCAAAATAATATAAAATTCCTCATATATATTAAAATATATTGGGCCCTATATATATAATAATCCACAACCATTTATAAAATTGGACCCGATAATATTCTTAACAAGGATTAATTCCAAGACTTTAAATTCTGATTGAGGCTAAAAAAATGGAAGCCTGTGGAATAACACCATGTGGCTTAGGAAAAAAGTGGGGGAAGAAGAATTCTAATGGCCAAAATATTAATTTAATAGCCAAACAATTAAATGGCCTGAGAGATCGGTGGTTGGAGGGCGGTAAAATGGATTTCAAACTTTGGGAGGGGCTCGATATTACCTGCCCTCATAAATTTTGACATGTATGACTACCATTAGAGAAACTTCAGCTTTCGAACACATATTTTTTAACAGTCGCAGGAGTTGGAGCAGTTGTGACCTTCAACTCCACAGTCACATCAATGCTCTTCTGAGTCGCTGAAAAACACCAAATCTTTAGGAGATACTTTCATTCGTACCCCTGGAGGAGAAACAACACTTGTTTTATATGTAGAATCGACATGAGCCACATTTTTCAAGTTTTGAACTAGAGTTTTGGTTCCATTCAATTTAACTATGGGAATGGATGGATAGTTAAGGTTACTGATGAGATCGGTGTTGGAGCCTTTTGGACAGAGAAAGGATTTGTTTCCACTGATGGTACCAATCTGAGTTTGGTTGTAGCTGTAATAGAAGAGGAAGAAGAAATGGTCATTTGGGTTTCTTTCATATACAAGCTCGAGATCCAAAGCCTTCATGGGATTCATCTTTCTCATTCCCAAGTCGAACTCTATGGTGTTGTACCTTGTGTCATTTATTATGTGTGCATTCACATGGGTTCCCACAACCCTTCAAATGTTTATTTTTTAGGAATCTTCACCCATGGATAGGGTTTGAAATGAAGTCTAATCCACTAAGAGGGCTTCGTTTCTTGTGTGAAATCTAAGGTTTGATAACAACTAAAAAATCCATGAAGATAACCAACCTAGAAGGTTGTAAGAGTAGAAGCAAAGCGGGTCCAAGACCATACAAAAAGGGATAAACCATATGGTACGGTCCTAACCCATGGTGGTTTACAGTAACAATCTCAGTTTTGAGGTACTTCTAAGTTCAAATCTCTTTATTATTGTAGTGTGCACTCCCAAATCTTTCTAAAAGCATCTACAATCAGCTAGATGCACTCATTCTCTTGTGTTTTCAAAATTATAGCGTGTTTTATATGATCAACAACTCTGTTCTAATATTGCATTTAATTAATGTTAGAAATTAATAAACTATTCTAATTTAGTTCAAACCTTATTAAACTATACATCATCTCATCTCCACCAATAATTAAGGTAAGGGTAAAAAAACACAATCCCGATACATATATGTATGTATAATAATCTATTAGACAAATTTTGAAATACTAATCTAGTAAGAAACTCTAACATCAGGGAAAAATTTAAGGAATCCACATGAAAAAAACTTATAGAAATCATAGCGAATATGGTCAAAACCAAATTTCCTAGGTTGGAAAATTATCTAAAATCAACAGTCGTGGCATTGGCAAAATATAATTTTTTTTAAGGAAATTCTAGATGGAGTGGCGAATGAAGGATAATTCATTGGCATGAAGGATATTTCTTGCACAAAATCCATTTTAAGTCCAAACGGAGGTTTGCCACATGTTCCCCTGACTATCACTCTGCCTCACCTAATCGTGGACCTAAAACTTTATTGAATTGGTTCATTGGACGGGCTTGGAGTCCACATTATGCCTTTTCCTTGAGGATGCGTAGAATCTCGCCACATGTCTGCCTGATATCCAATTCCGGGAGTTGGGGCTCCTTCTGTGTACCTTTACACTCAGGTGCCCCGGAATGGGTGACACTTGGTTGCTCCTAATGCGTTGAGGACTATTAAAAGTTTTAGCGGGCTCCTAGGTAGTTAGCAGAGTCTTTCAAATTTGGTGGGACTTCTAAAGGTTTAATGACTTCAAATCTAGATCTATGTGTGTGTGCCTATATCTATATGCATGTATGCATGTGTGTGTGTGTGTGTGTGTGTGTGTGTGTGTGTGTGGTGAATTTAATCAAATTTCAAAAAAAAATCCTAAACATGTCGACGAATGAGACCAAATGTATAGGAAGGTTCCATGGATTTATTAACGATCCAAGAATGTTTTAAAACCGTGACCCATCTATCACATGATGATTCAATAAAAAATATGTGTTGGGATTGGAGATCCATTAACTATTCACATGGGAAAAATTATTGTTTGTGGAATTTTTGGGCAAAACGTGGTCACTGCCATGGTTGTAAAAATAGTCAAATTTATATTCCAGAATTCTTACTTTTAGCCAAATTACGAATATTAGCCACTAAAAGTTTCCCTGACTAATATACATAAGAAAGAGATGTCTTTAGAAAATAAACATTGTAACATATATCATTCAAGCATTGTATATAACCATATCCTGCAAATGTTACAAGAAAATTAGAGTTTATATAATTTAAATTGCTAGATTGAGAATCGGTTGGGTACAAATTGTCAAAGAAACCATGCGTTGAATATTCAATATAAAATCTTGGGTTCTCTAGATTTAGATGTGGAAAGTGAATTTGTATATACAAATGTGTTAAACTAACTGCAACACATTGCAATCAAATATAATTTAGACATGTAATAAATGAAGTTGCATAACTAGGTGAATAAAATCTGTTGTCTATATCATAGAAACTATAGGACATATCAAAGCATTATGGGGATTTAGGGTCTTCTATGATAATTTTTGAGTTTGTGTAATTTTGCGAGTTTTTGTTAGTAGCAGACTGAGAAAACAATTCTATATATAAACTCCAACGCCTCTTATATAATTAAAGATGTGTGAAAATGCTTATGACCACTTTTTCCACGCAGAATTTTCCTTCAACTTCAAATGCCTCTAAACCTGAAATTTTGAATAAGATTTGGCTTTTTTGCTTGGGGTTCCCTAACGTGTAGATTTGGCTTTTGTGCTTGAGGTTCTCTAATGTGGAAAATCATCTTTTAGTATCCTTGGATCACTTGTAAATCAACAAGGAAACATTATCCACTTTTGAACCACAATCTAGCCACTAGGACTATAGAATGTGCAAGGAAAATAAATGTGTTTTGGGGGATGTGTTAAACTAGAGAAAAGTTGAGCTTCTTTGAGATTATCGAAGCCATCAACTATTAACAAAGTGCCTATCAATAATCAGTGTGATTCAACAACTAGTTATGTACATAGTATAATTTGTCCTAACCCTTATCTTTTAAATGTGTGAAAATTGTTAGGATATTATATATGATTCTAATTAGACTTTGTGGTACGGAGATGCTTTAGAAATACTATATCTTTTCCTTAAAAGTCCATTTTTTTCATGCAACTTATAAATATTCTCCACATCATGTCCTAGAATATAGTAGTGCACCCTTGCATTTATAGACAACCTATTAATTTAATTTTAGGCCATATTAGTGTACAAGCCAACACACAATGAGTTGAACTTTTATGTATGGTGTGCAAAAGATCATCATCTAGTAGAAATGGAAAATAAGCGTCAAAAGTCAACTAAACCCTAAGAAAAGGAAAAAGAAATTTAAAAAAAAAAACAATATGAAATAGAAAAGATAAAAAATAGAATGAAATTCAAAAAAAAATAATATGGAATAGAAAAGATAAAAATAGAATGAAATTCAAACTAATAAAAAATCAATAAATAAAATAAGTCTAAATTGAGCACAATACACTAATACCATAGTAATTAACTGGTCCTTTACCAAAATGAGGTGTCTCCATTCAATTTTATTTTTTTGTTTTGTTTTTTTTTCCTTAATTTTTATTTTAAATGATTGAACATTAGTAGAGGAGATGCAAAAGGTCAAAAAAAATTATTTCAAATTGGCTTTTATTCAACATATGCCAGTTGAATGAAGTTACATGGAAACCCACATCGTTGGGCACGTTGTAAGTTATTAGATGATCCATTTCACAGAGAAACGGGATTGACAATAATAGGAGTATTGACTGTATGAATGCCATCAGAGAAGCTTAAGCTTCCGAACACATAGTTTTTAACAGTCGCAGGAGTTGGAGCAGCTGTGACCTTCAACTCCACAGTCACAGCAATGCTCTTCTGAGTAGCGGAAAACACCAACTCTTCAGGAGAAACTTTCACTTGTACCTGTCGAGGCGAAACAACGCTTGTTTTATATGTAGAATCAACAGCACCCACATTTGTCAAGGTTCGAACCAGAGTCTTGGTGCCATTCAATTTGGCTATGGAAATGGATGGATAGTTAATGTTACTGATGAGATCGGTGCTGGATTCATTTGGACAGAGAAAGGATTTGTTACCACTGATGGTACCAATCTGAGTTTGGTTGTAGCCGTAGTAGCAGAGGAATAAGAAATGGTCATTTGGGTTGCTTTCGTATACAAGCCCGGGATCCAAAGCCTTCATGGGATTCAGCTCTCCCGTTCCCAAGTCGAACTCTGTGGCGTTGTACCCCGTGTCGTTCGTTATGTGTGTGTTCGCATTGTTTATGGTACTTGCTGTAACACACCATTAATGGCCGTCGGTTAAAACATAATCCTAGTTAAAGTGCAGTCATGATCTGTAAGTTTATGATCATTTAATACCTGTAGTCATTAGTGCAGATTTTATCGCAGAGGCACTCCATGTGGGTTTCACAGATTTTAAAAATGCTGCGGCTCCACTGACGTGTGGGCATGCCATAGATGTTCCTGAGATTATCGCGTAGGGAGACGGTTTTTCCCCTGAAGGCGGATCAGTGTACGGATTCGACAGTGTCCATCCGGCCAGTATGTTAACTCCGGGAGCAGCAATATCCGGCTATAACCAAAACAATTTAGTATGGCTAGTTGGTAAGAAAAATGGGAAAGAAATCAATAAGGAATTAATCCTAGAGCTTGCCTTGAGAATGTTTTCGGTAAGTTTGTTTGGACCCCGTGAAGAAAATTTGGCAATAACTGGCGATGGCTTGAAGCCTACCACCGTTTCTGCTGGAAGAATGATTGCATTTGTTCCACTGCTTATCATATTCAGATAAAGACATCGTCATCTTAGCAAGGGGATGACATAATTAAAACAGTGAGCCGACTTTGTGTAATTTGAAGATTTAGTAGAATTACTTGGCAGATTGTATGTAAGCACGGATCTGATTTCCAGCCTTCTTTGAGACTTGAGTGGCAGGCAAAGCATAAACAGAAGGGAAGAACTTGTTGGTGTCATCAGCAATGATCATTCCCACACCGCCTGCACTTTGGATGCTGTAGCTCTTCGATTGTCTGCTTTCGTCCACCGCATCCTCAAAACACAACACAATTTTGCCCTTCGCTTTCACATCATCTAGTGAATCGCTTATGCACCGCCTACACCATGGGAAATATGCAATTGATTTTCTTAGATTTACTAACTCTTTTTCCATTTTGGCTTGTGATCTATCACTGATCTACTTATTTGAATACATTGTTGTTCCCAAATAAATAACAATGAATTATTATGTTTAAACATCACATATGTTTGCACAATCTAAATTTTAATTATTAAAATACTTTGACATTATTAGAACACTCACCCTGCAGAAGTGCTGGAAACATTAGATGCTGCAATGTCCCCTCCATAAACAACAGGATAAGAGGTTCCGTTGAGCTTGAAATAGTTCAATGCTTGTCCCTGAGGAGCCACAAAAGTATATCAAACAACATGCAGTGTTAATATGGACATCATGTATATGGAATGAATAGGAAATCTAGGAGATAATTTTTGGAAGGAGATAAACATCACATATATTTGTAAAACTGATTGGCTAACCAACCAATGATAAATCCCTCTGAAAAAATAATAAACAACCTATCGATTAATTGACCCGTCAATCTAACAAACACATGTGATAAATAAGGTCTTGAACTTTAACCTCAAATGTTGAGTTGTCACCCAAAACCACCTTGGAGTCAAAAAACCTGTCAACTGTGCTTGCTGCCACAGTCAGAATCCAGGGTGCAGCATTGACTACCGTGTAAGAATAAGGTCCATCGTTTCCAGCAGAGCAAACAACCAGGATCCCATTCTGCACTGCATGAAATGCTCCAATGGCTATTCCATCTTTCAACAGATTTGGGGTTACAAATGAAGGAGCCCCAAGGGAAAGAGATAATATGTCTACGCCATCCTTGATTGCATCTTCAAAGGCTGCAAGTATATCTGCATCAGAGCATCCAGCCTCGGAACACACTTTGTAGGTAGCAATTCTAGAAAGGGGAGCTCCTCCTCTGGCTACTCCTTTTGCCAAGCCATAATAGCTTGCATTTGGCACTGCTCTCCCTCCTGCAGTTGTAGCGGTGTGGCTGCCATGTCCAAGTGAGTCCCTTGCAGATCCATAAGACTTACTTGGCTTTGAATATTTATTCATATCACTGCCCGGACCTTTGTAAATGCGAAAGTTTGGCTCATGATCAATAGACATGGATGCTCCCTCCCCATACGAACGCGCACCGATCAGTTTTCTGTCATACAAAACGGACAGAAAGTGATAAACATGTACATGCTCCTTCAATATTTGTTTTTGTATAATCTGGAAGGATCAATGAATACCATTTAGAGTTTCGAGAAACAAAATTCTAACACAAGATTAGCGCCACCAATCAACCCTAGTCCTGAGAGTTTACTTAACCACAAATTCTTCTAAAATTAAAATTAAACTGGACCTCGAACAACATTTTATACTTCCTATTCCTCATTTCATTTAAAATAAATAAATAGATTAACAGCCAGTCATTACCAAGAATGGAGTTGTAAGCACGTACTAATTCCTTATTCAAATGCTGCCTAAGTGATAGAAAGGCTATTAGTAATTTGTTTGGTAACAAAGTAATAAATTTGCATTTCAAACCATATGTTTACATTGCCTAATAAAGCTTTTAAATAGTACAAATATTCTTAAATTCGATTCCTCAGAATACCACAAGTAGGAGGAGACATTTAAAATATTATTTTTGTATTGCTGACAAAGGAATACGAGTACAAACCTGTTGCAATTTGATGAATTGAAACCTTCCGAAAGAACACATTCCCCTTTCCACTTGGGAGGAATGGGTCCCATTCCCACGTCATTGAAACTTTCCAACTCAGGCCACACACCTAAACGCAAAGCAAACCTTTAGAAAAAAGCATGCTAAAAAGAAAAGGGGGGGCATATAATTTAGGTCCCATTACCATATATACCTGTGTCAAGTAAGCCAATAACCACATCGCTTGTAGCAGCAGCATGCAATCCAGACTCTGGACTCCCTTCCTCAAAGACTGCCTCCAAACCCAGAAAATCCCATGATCTTGTTGTGTGCAGTTTGTGCATCCTGCTGGGAAACACTGAAACAACTCCTTCCATTGCTACACAACAATTGACAATGAATGTTTAGCATTATAAACCATTGCAAATATAATAAATTTCTAAATCATCCCACCTAATTGGGGCTTCATGGAAATAAAAGATAGAGAAAGAACATACAAGAAATTACTTCAGCTTGCTGTTCGGAGAGAACTGCAGAGAACCCATTGAAGGAGTGGGTGTATGAATAGAGCAGGGACTGTGTAGCCACCCTCAAACTGCAAAATTTTAGAAAGCCTTGGTCATTGGTATTTGAGATGAAAAGATATTAACCAAAAGGCAATGAATACCATGATTATTACCTTGTAACAGCAGAAGCCAGCATGTTTAGATGGGAGGATTTGAGATGCTCTTTTTCAGCACCCATGGAGGACCCCATGTAAACTACATAAGTCTGCACAGAAAAACAGCCAACATATATTTTATACCCAAATTGAATTGTTTTGAGGTTTTTTTTAAGGGTGAGCAATATATATATTGATACCTGTTTCTGAGACTCCGCATGACATGCAAAAGAGCATATTATCAGAATCAGCAGGGCTGATA
The DNA here is from genome assembly GCA_019776745.2 of Taxus chinensis. Lineage (NCBI taxonomy): Eukaryota > Viridiplantae > Streptophyta > Pinopsida > Cupressales > Taxaceae > Taxus > Taxus chinensis. Next base: position 448,755,355 of record CM034156.1, read on the forward strand.
TAAATCTGCAAGGTCCTGCCATTGACAAGTACTTCTTCCAAATTACCAAGCACAGTGGATGTTTGATCTTTCCCTGATTCATCCATTTATAACAGGTTGTTATAATTTTGCAAAGAGGATATACTAAGCGTAGAAAATAATCAATTTCAGTGCAAGAAACAGAGAAGAGTGTGAGTACATCAATCATATTTTTGCTTACAAGTTGCTTCAACTCTAATCTCTCACTTCTCATTTGTTACGCCACCCAAAAATGAAAATGGGCCGGTGTGGAAGGATTAAACATTTCACTCTCTATTTTTAATGTGTAGATACGTGGGTCCAGTGAGAAGTATTACTTCTCTGGAAGCAACCCACGCAACCAGCGTGAGGTCATGCAAAGAGACAATGATACGTTTCAGCTTAATAAGAAAGAATATGTCATGTCCCAAGCTTTTGTTTTGTTAAGAGACAGAGAGAGAGAGAGTCGTGTAAATAGCACCACTTGTTTAGGCTTTTAAAACCAAGTGCTTTTAGTGTGAATGGATTATCCAGTCATATGATTTTCTTGTTAAGATCTAATTTCCAAACGCCTTATGAAAAGTAAACCAAAACCAAAGCAAATAGGTGCTTAAAAATAAATAAATAAATAGTCAAAGGGAGGAAGGCACACCACTACTACTAGTAAACGAAAATAATTTTAGGGAGGGCCATGTTCTTTTGTATATATATATATATATATACACACGAGAGAAAACACACACACATATATATATATATAATTTAGGTGTATTCGTAAAATCATCTACATATTTTGATTTTGCAAATATATATATATAATTTAGATTTATTCGCAAAATTAAAATATGTAGATTTATTAATAGTTAAAAAGTAACACCTTTACAAATTTAAGATAAATATTTGGAAAAAATTATAACGAGATAGATTCTTCTTTTATATTGTACATGATTTAATTATTTAGGTACTTAAATTACAATTATTTGTTTGCAGTGTAATACAAATTTAGAGTTGTATTCCTAATTTGATATATATTGTAAAATAATGATATGTTGAAATTAAAATAAACAATTTAAATTGTCATGAGTTATGTTATTGTTTATTTCACAATAGTTTTGCCACTAATAAATCAATAAAGTATAATTAGGGTTTTAAGACTAGAGATGGGAATCAGATCATGAGATCAAAATGTGTTATTGAGTGCTCAAAATGTGCACCAAAGCATATCAAGGTGTTGTTAAGTTGTCCATGAAATTATCATGATCTAAAACTCATTACAGGACATGTTCACAATGTTGTAGACACCTTCGTGATCAAACCTATTCATAGGGCTACGAACTTGTTCTCTATACCTACATATTGGATCAGGATTCTTGGATCGTATTTTGGGATGTCTCTAAAGGTTTTATATTTGGGTTTGTTTTCATGTGATCTTTATGTTGTGTTGAAATATGGTTTCTCCTAACTTGAAACCAAAACTCTTGCACTTGAGACTCAAAAAGAGGTCAACAGACTTTGGGTTGAACTGCCTTAACACATCATTATTAATGTGATGAGTGTTGCACTACATACCACTACTCCAAGAGGGATCAAGCCCTTGTAGTTCCTTAACCCATGATTAGATGCATCTGATATAGAAAATGGTAAAGATGTTGCCCTTGATCTATTGGATTCCATTTTTTTCTATACTGGATTTCGTTATTAATATTATTGGATTCCATTGGTAACAATATTGGATTCCAACATTGTCATTATTGGAATTGGAGTTCCAATTGGATTATTGGAGTTCTAGTTTTAGTATTATTGGTTTCCAATTTTGCTATTATTGGATTTGCAATTTCACTTTTTTTTTTATATTTTCATATTTGGAGTATGTAAGGAACTAGCGGTCACTAACTATTATAAGGCATGATCCCATTCGATTAATAACAATAAAAAACTAACAATAACTTCCTGTAAAATCAAGTTCAAAGCGAAAACCTCACAATTTGAAAAGGCGAGGCTAACATTTACCTCACACTTTAAAAGTAAAAAATCCTTGATGTAAGGTTAGTGGCAACTAACTATTATAAGTCAAGAGCCCATTATATTAAATCAAAAATAAAAACTAGCAATAAATCTTTGCAATAACAATTTCGAAGTGTGAACCTCACACTTTCAAATTGCGAACCTTGCATTGTCCAAGTTGTAATACTCACACTTTCAAAGTTGCAAAAAATGCAAGGCTCGCACTTTGAAATTGTGAGCCTTGCACTTTCAAATTTTGAGAATTGCAACTTTGAAAGTGCGAGCCTCATAAATTTGAATGTGTGAGCCTCGTAACTTTGAAAGTGCGAGCCTCACAACTTTGAAAGTGTGATCCTCACACTTCCAAAGTTGTGAGGATTGTAATTTCAATGTTGATTATGTATATCCTTAATATTGGCATTGGAATCAAATTTTAGTGGTGTTATTTTGATTTTTCATGGAACTTACAATAAAATTACGTGCTCACCCTGAAATATACCTTATTTGTTATGATTCTTCAAAACTAGGACCTTTTCTATTTGATATTATAATAGTGAAATTATTGCAGAAAAATTAGGAACTTGTGTCAGTTGGACTTTCTAGTCTTTGGGGTGATTTTATTTTAGTAGAAATAATTCTATGTTTTCTTATCTCATTATAGTATTGTAACAACTCAAGTATTATTTTCTTAGATTATACATGACATTAAGTTCACTATTGTTTATTATTATAAACTATATCTTTGAGTTATCATAAAAAGTGGACAAAAGAATTTGGAGTTATGTATATCATAAATTCAATTACCATGAAAGATAGTATAATTTTTGCTTCTAAATTGTTCCATTCTCATATCAATGATGAGTCACTTACTTTCATGAGCAAGAAAATGAAATAATCCTTGACCCAATGCAAGTAAAATGTTTTTGAGAAAATTCATATGTCATCAAAGATACATTGAACCAATATTATATAGTTTACATCAATCAAAAGACTCGTTGTGCCATAATTTTTATACTTTTTGAGTCAAAAAATGCCCTCACCTTTTTCCTAGTGTTCATCCATGTGAATGAGATACATTTTCATCACACCATTATTTTGTAATAACACTTTTATACTATTTGTTTTCACAATTCTCCCTCTTACAACCCAATCTCTTAGCCTTGTACAAGTTGACTAGATCTTCCTAGGTTGATTCAATGGATATCTAATTATCGGGCCCTTGTTGTTCTTGAGGACTTTTATTGGAATATAATTTTCACATATTTTGAAATCCAAATCAATGATGTATGTTTCAGATAATAGAGTAAATATGGAAATATTTTGTACTATCAAACAAGAGGTACATACATTGTTCCATGTCTCCTTTCTCTTCACTGTACATAGGTTTGGAGAATGAATGAATTCCTATGACTATGAACTCAAAGTCTATCCCATCATGCTTTAAGTTCCGTGATGATAGATGTTGCTCACAATAACACAACTGATTTTTCATCATCTTTATTTTCATACTTAAGTGCCCAAACAAATATGTTCCCTTTGATTTGAATCTAGTACCCGCACCACCATCAACCAGTGACATCAACAACCTCGAAAAACAACAATCTTCTATAAAAATATCATTGAAACATGTGGCAGGTTGCCTTAATACCATCTTAACCCCTAAAAATTCATATAATATTCCCACATATTAGATACATTGAGATAACCTGAAATAGTCATCAAAATAATTGAAAAGAAAAAAATAATACAACAATCTACTTATGCGCCTAAACAAAAACTTCAACCTAAAATAGAGAAGATAAAATACATTATGAGTCACATGAAAGGAGGATATCAATAGAGTAATCTACTTATGCACATAATTAGAAATTTCAACCTAAAAAAAATGTTAGAGGAGGATGACAACATCTCTTAACATGTAGGACATTAAAAATATTAGACCATAAGGAGATACTAAAAAATAACAAGAATCATAGATGCAGTCCATATAAATAAATAAGGGAAAACCCAAATCAATTGACATAACAGAGAAAAAATAATTTAAATGTCCAATACATTTAATTATTTAGTGACAAATTAATATAATATGGGTATTTGAGGGAATAAAAAGCGAATATTCTATGTTTAGTTCATAAGTTTTGCACCAACCCCCATATTCGACCCTATAAATGCACACCCCCCATGCCTAAGGTTAAGAAGATGACCTCAAATCCTATAGAACTAAAATGGAATTGAAATAACCAAATGGTTTCATTTCAGCAAGTGAATTTTAGGAATAGCACATGCTTCATCTGTAACTTTTTAGGTACAGTGTGGCACAACTAATAAATTTTGAGCTTATTTTAATCTGGTGGAAGGGTAACATTCTAAATACTATGGGAGCATGAGATTATTTGAATGTTATGGCGTTTAAGGAAAATTTCAAAAGATTACAACCATTTAGGGGAGTGTTGATAATGAATTAATATTTTAATCTCCTCTCAAGTTATTCCTTTCCCACAAATGAAATACTTATCAATTGCTGAAGATATCCTCCAATTGTGGAACTTAAAATGGATATTTGAAAAAAAGGTGTGGAATTTGAGAAATTTAAGGAAAACACATGCTTTCCCTTCCATTAGTCAAAATGAAGAACATTGACCAAGTGTGATGTTAGCCTATACATCACATCATACCATAACAACATGTATACCAATACAAAATGCCTTACAAAAGACAAATTTAGGGAATAGGGAACCCTAAAATATATTATGAATGTAGTAGACCAAGCTTGTGCTTCCTCTTGTTGATGAGGGGCTTAGGGACGTCCTCTGCTGGGTAAAGTTTTACAGCCTTCTTCTCATCGGCTTACTCGAACACTACCGTGGGTCTTGGAATGCAAGAGGGAATGAGCCACCATTGCGTTCCTTGAGATCCTAAAGGCCTCTCTTTGGGTACATTTTGGATCTAGAAAAATTACCAATGCCCCTTATCATCTCCTTGTTCCTTTTCGATAGAGGTTTTTCATATTTGGGTGCTCATTTCTGCTCTTCTCCTTCTCCCTTCTTCTCCTTTCTCTCCTACCTCTACAAAGCAATAAAGTTGGTGCTCTATCAAGAAAAATATATGATGAATGACTAGGTTTTTTTCAATTGAAATATCAAGGTTTAGTTGTCTAACATTCAGAAATAGGATTTAAAGGTTAACCACAATTCCATGCAACATTTTTTTCCATGCTGCATGTTGGATTAGTCTAGTGACTCTTAATATCATATGGGTATTTGAGGGAATAAACATACCTCACTATGTTTAGCGATAAGTTATGCACCCACCTCCATACCCCCAGAGCACACCCCCCATGCTTGAGGTTAGAGAAGATGGCCTGAAATGCCTATACGAAACTAAAATGGAATTGAAAGAACCAAATGGTTCCCTTTTTAGGTGGTGGTTTAGGAATAGAAACACATTCTTCATTCACAATTTTTTTGGTATTTAGTACTTTCACACTGACGAATGGTAAAATGTTAATATTCAAACTCCTTCGAATGATGGCAGAAGGATGATTTCCTAGTGGCTTGACAAACTTTGGGAGCATGACTTATTTGAATCTCTATGGTTATGGTTATTCAGGGAAAATTTCAAAATATTCCATCCAGTTAGGGGAGTGTTGATGTGATGAATGACATATATTAGTGACCGCTAGGATATTTATTACCTTTCCCATAAATATAATTTATGATCAATCGTTTGATGAGGGGATGGGAAAAACTAGTATGGAACTTGAAAGATGAGATATTTGAAAAGCAGAAGGTCGTATTCGAGTTGTTCAAAGAAATTAATACGCTTTCCATTCTAGTGTATCGTCAAAATGATCAGAAAAGTTCCAGGTGTGATGCTAACCTTATACATCACATCATACCATAATCAACACATATACCAATACAAAAATCAAACCTTAAAAAACACAAACCCTGCAAAAACAAACCCTAAAATAATATTATGATTGGTAGTAACACCTGAGCTTGGTGGGCTTGTGCTTCCTCTTGTTGATGAGGGGCTTGGGGACGTCCTCTGCAGGGTAAAATTTTGGGGCCTTCTTATTCTCGTCGGCTACCTAGACACTGTTCGTTGGCTTGGCATGCAGAGGGAATGAGCCACCATTGTTTCCTTGAGATCCCAGAGGCCTCTCTTATGGTACATTTTGGATTTGGAAAAATGGCCAATGCCCCTTATCAACTCCTTGTTAATTTTCAATCAAGGTTTCTCTATTTTGGTGACATTTCTACTCTTCTTCTCCTTCTCCCTTTTTCTTCCTTCCTTATCCTACCTCTACAAAGCAATAACATTGGTTCTCTATTTAAGAAAAAATCTCTGATGAACGACTAGCATTTTTTAAATCAAAATATATGGGTTTAGTTTCTAACCTCAAAAATAGAATTTAATGGTTAACCATAGTTCCATGTTGCATGTTGGATTAGTCTAGTGACTCTTATTATCATATGGGTATTTGAGGGAATAAAAATACTTCTCTATCTTTAGTGCTAAGTTGTACACCCAGCCCCATACCCCCAAAGTGTAACCCCCATGCCAGAGGTTAAAAATGATGACCTCAAATTCCTATACGAAAATAAAATGGAATTGAATGAACCAAATTGTTCCCTTTTCAGGTGGCGGTTTAGGAATAACATCACATGATTCATTCAAAAATTTTTTGGTATTGAGTGTTTAGCACAAATGACGAATGAAAAATGTGTTAACCTTAAATCTCTTTCAAATGACATTGGAAGGAGGATTTCCCAGTGGCTTATGTACTATGGGAGCATGATTATTTGAATCTCTCTGGTTTGGTATTTCAGCTAAATTTTTGAAAGATTACATCCAATTAGGGGAGTGTTGATGTGATGAAGGGACAAAAATGGACTAGAAAGTTATTACCTTGCCCAAAAATGTAATTTAATATCAATCATTAAAGAGGGGACAGGGAAGACTAGTGTGGAACTTGAAAGATGAGATATTTGACAAACAGAAGGATGAATTCAATTTGTTTAAGGAAAATAACATGTTTTACCTTCCAGTGTCCAGTCAAAATGATCATAACAGTTCCGAGTGTGATGATATCCCTATACATCGCATCATACCATAGTCAACATGTATACAAATACAAAAATCAAAGATTACAAAACACAAATCCTGAAAAAAGAAACCCTAAAATAATAATATGATTAGTAGTAACACCTGAGCTTGATGGAATTTTGCTTCCTCTTATTATGAGGGGCCACTAGAATTATGAAGCCTAATGGTCGATAATCTATTCCTTTTCAATAAGTATCAGAGCTTAGCGATCGCTAATTTTTTCTTTGATTCCCACTAGTGTTTATAACGAAGACAAGATGCAAAGGTGTGAGCCTAGTAATCACTAATATGAACAAAAAAATTGTGACTACAAAAACATAGATGTACTTTTGCATTAATCCTTTAGGACATAATGTTATTATACACAATATATCTTCCATCAACAAACATTTAAGACAACATGTTTCTACACTATGATGTTGTATGAGCACCCGAGAAACATTTTTAATAACCATCTTTCTTCTCTAACTGGAAAATTCGAGTTTCATAGCTTTCAAGAATAAAAAATTTCAATTTCTCACATATTTATCATCAAAATATATTATTGAAAATGCGTAGTGACAGCTAATATGTATTACTATGATTTTTTATTCAAGCACTATGCTGGAAAATAAGAATTTTTTTAGCCATGTTTCTGTCAAATCATTCCTTTATGTAAGTATTCAAGTTTAGCAGTCACTCCGCATTTTCTTTAGTACGAACTATTTTTTGATCTTATGCAAGTAATGGTGTTTAGCAGTCGCTAAGCATTTTACTAGATATTAACTGATATGAATTATGTGTTAGACACAATATAACTTATGAGAAATATATAATTTGTGATCCCTTTCAAGGGTATGTAGTGCAACACTTGGTTGTGTAAGGGATTGTATAACCAATATGATACAATTATAATTAATGAAAAATACTAGTGATTAAAAAATATAGAGATAGTTTTTTACATCGCTAGAAATGAAACATTTGAGTTTTAGAGGCTAGTGGCCACTAGGCTTCTCCTCGACAAATAGATGGACAACATAAGACATGTTGATTTGTTCATTAACACCAATTGAAAATAATAGCTTAGTGCCCTGTAAAAGCTATGTATTTATTATTTTAAATCCGATGTTGGAAAAAAAATCATTATAATGAAGCTTAGCAATCACTAAGTTATTTCTTATCTATAAGTTGATCTCAAATTCTTGTGAAGTGGAATATTATGTTTTAGTTTTTCTATTGTAAAATGTAACTAACACCAAAATATTGACAATCACAAGATTATTATAAATTTTATGCCACGTGTCAACATTTTAGTGGGTGTCATATACAAATTAATATGGCAGATTTTTATAGGTTAAAAGTATTTGTTAATTCTATCACTAATTAAAATTTCTTAATAAATGTGTCAATTATATTGTTTCCTAACTAACTGGTTCAAACTTGCCACGTGTCACATTTTATTGGAATAATTTTTTAAAATTAACATGCACTATAATTAAAAATATGGAATTTGAATTCTATAAAAATTAATAATAAATGTGTGTTTATTGTTCAATTAAACTTTAACCTTTGTTTATAAATGTCTACTTCCATTTTATAATTATTTATTTCTTATTATGATTATATTAATATCCATCGTTGTCTTGCGAGTTCACAAAGAATCATTTGTCGTTGTCCCACTTGTTTCTAAAGTATAATTTAAAATTTTGATGTCCCCCTATCCCACTCTATCCCCTGAATTAAATGTGGATATTAATGAGGGATAAATTAAAATTTTGATATGTGAAATCCCCCACATTAAATTTGAATATTTGAAATTTCAATATCCCGCACTTTCACTTTATGAGGGGGAAATTCAAATTTTAAAATTTTCCTATCCCACAATTTTTCAGTTTTCACAATTTCTTTCATTAAATGTATTGGAAAAAAATTAAATAATCCAGAGAAATATATTTTAGTGTTTCTTTTTTCTTTTAGAATCATATAAAATCAACTTTGGAAATCAAAATACAATAGGCACATACACTAAATTACTGGTCAGAGTGCTCAAATTCTGGCTGTTATTTTGAAGGGAATGTTGAGGCAGTGGTTATAATCTCATTTGCGAGGGCATAAAGGAGCCAAAAAATAGTGATTGTGGATAGATCAAAGGTACGAGTGTAGGAATCTCATCCATATTTTGATAAATCTTGATTTTAGAGTAGGAGGCACATAAATGACGGAACAAAAAGAGGAAAGAAAAAAAGGTTGTGTATAGAATCTTACACAGAGTTTTTTTGAGAGAGGAGACAGAGATTTGACAGACATTATCAAGCACGTAATAATTTCAAATACTACTAAAATAGGTATTTATCAAAAAAATCTATTTTATTATATGTGCACTTAGTTGATGGCAAAACTTTCAATCACTTTGTATTTGCATAGTTCTTGTATTTTACACGGTAATCTAGCCATGCCTTTCCCTATGCCACCTTTACAATTTCTTTTCATCCCCTTGTCAAAATGTGTTGCTCTTTCTGAAACCAAATATTTTTTCCTTCCCTAACCGAAGAAAATGTAATCCCCCCACATTTCTTATTCTTTCAGAAAACACATTTTTTGTTTTCTACCGTAGATCTTGTTTTCATCTCTGTTAAAAGGGTTCCCTTTTTAGCCCTTCTCTATCTCCCTCTGGATAATTTTTTGTGGATTTTTCATTCTTTTTCCTACAAGTTTTTTTCCCTAATAGTGATGACCTATCTCCCTAGTTGCAAAACACAAGTCACATATTCATTTAAAAAAAAATCATAATGGTTTAATTTAGTATAGTTTAGGTAATCATTTTCAATTCCTCTTATGATTTTTTGAATTTGAAAGAAATAGTCATGACTAATTATTTAAGTGTTCATTGTTTATATGATTTCCGTGTTGATATATATTTTTAATTATAGATGTTTTCCCACGTAGAAATGGTCAAATGTAATGTGTTAAGCAAGCTTTTTATGTAAAATAAAAGGTTAGAATATTATATATACGTGTAAATATTATTAAATATAAATTTTAATAATTATATTTGTAAACATATATTTCCTTTTGCGGACCTTATAATATGCCACAAAACCACATAGCTTTGTGTCCTCCTCGATATAATTCTAACTAAATCTGAACCCAGAGAATAATAGATTTATATATAATTTATTTTTTATTGCTACATATCATTGGTGAGATATAGAATTTAAAAAAATATATTAATACACAATTGTATTCATATATTTATGTATATTTTTGTAAAGTCATTCAATAAAAATGTCTTACTTGATAACTGAGCCAAGCTAAAGTAATAATTTTTAAATTCGCCAATACCATATTCCAAGACTAGCGACCGCTAAGCTGGATGTTTACAACATTGATTTGTTATTCAAAGACAACAAAAGGCAACAAATATTCCAAGACAGGACAAATATTAAATATTTTCTTAAAGACATGTATTCCACCAAGAATTGAGATTAGTGGCCGCTAAGATATTGGTTTCCTTGCATACAATACGATTAGTAATGACTTGCCTGAAAACCGAGCTAGACACCATTATTATATTTAGATTTTCATATCATGATATGCAAAGCCTAGCGACTACTAAGTTCATATATTATTACGTTGCGTTGGTGCAACATAACCAAGAATTGATATTAATGACCACTAAGATAATTATTTTCTTGCATTAAAGATAATTAGTGACAAATCTAATGAAAACTAAACTAAGCTCCGTTATTATATTTAGATTTTACAATACTATCTTCAAAGACTAGTGACCACTAGGGTGGATGCTTACTACATTTCTTTGATGTTCCAAGACAAGAGAAATAATAATGATTTTCCTAAATACACATATTCCAACATGAAATTTTAAGCCTAGAGTCCTCTGAGTACAACATGATATTCAAATCATATCACAAGATATTCAAAGCCTAACATGATATTCGAAACCTAGTGGTTGCTCAGGTCGAAGATTATTACATAGTGTTGGTGCAACATAATAAAGACTTGAGATTATCAGCCATTAAGATAAGTGATGACTTGCATACAGGAAAATTAGTAACAACTCGACTGAAACACCAAGTAAGCTCCATTATTATATTTAGATTTTACAATACTATTTTCAAAGACTAGCAACTGCTAGGTTGCATGCTTGCTACATTTATTTTATGTTCGAAGACAAAAGAAAACAAGACAAAAAATATTCCATGACAAGAAAAGTATTAACGATTTTCTTGAATACACATATTTCAAAACAAAATTTTAGGCCTATTACCCGCTAGGATAATTGTTGTCTTACATACAAGATAATTAGTAACGAATCGAATGCAAAATGATTTAAGCTCAATTTTTATTTTTTGATTTTATCATACTATAAACCAATACTAGTGACCGCTAGGGTGGATGTTTACTTCATTTCTTTGATATTCCACGACTAGACAAAACAACAAATACTTGAAGACAAATATTAACAATTTTCCTGAATACACGTATTTGAACGTAAAATTTTAAGACTTCCAGCCACTACGTTGAACATTATATTTGAATCCTATCACATGATATTAGAATCCTAAGATGATTTTCCAATCCAAGCGCACCCTAAGGTCAAATATTATTAGTCTGTTGGTGCAACATAACAAAGAATTGAGATTAGCGGTTGTTAGGATCTTGGCAAATGTTAGGGTAGTCCATGATTTGTTTGTTATTAGATCACTAATTTGAAAATAAGAAACTGTTGAGCCTTGATTCCATGCAACCATTACTTTCAATAAGTAATTAAGCCTAACAACCGCTAATAAATTTCCTTTATACGAGCCAATTTTAATTGTGTTATAAATAATATATCTTATGAGAACTACAAAGTATGTATCCCTCTAGAGGGTATCTAAAGCTATACAAATTGTTCTTACATTACTGGAAAGGAATCCTAGAATATATAAAGGCTATTAGCCACTAGTCTTATCATCTACCAACAAATTGACAACATAAAATATGTATTGATGTTTATTAACTTATGTTAAATGGAATGACATAACAACCACTAAGACGAAACACAAGGAATATATCTTAGAGGTTTGTAGACATCATATTTAGGTCACACTCCCCCTTTACCCCACATGTATATTAATTTAATTACCCACATTTAAATTAATTCCCATGCTCACAATAGTCATTATTTAATTACCTTAATTAAACTAATTTCCACCTCACCTAGACACCTCATCATAAACCTATTCTTAGCATGTTTCCCTTTTACTAGGACTCAATATCCACTCACCATAACTAACTAAGACTTAGTCCTACCTACCTTAATTAAATAAGACTTAGTTCAACCCTAAAATCACATGCCTATTCTCCCTCTAACCATTTTCCCGCTTATCTAAGCACAAAATTCCATTTTAATATGTGAGAATAGACATAGCTGGCCAAAATGATTGCCAAGATCTATCACTTTAAGTAAACCTAGGATTTCCCACCTTAACCGATACCGGTCAACCCTAAACCGACGTCAGCCACCCTAAACCATCGTCGGTTACCATATATTCATTGGTAAACTTGTTTGAGAGGTTGGAAGAATTATTCAAGACTTGGAGAAGAGAGATTTGCATGCAAGCACACACCAGAGCACTCCTGCACATCCAGACACACTGAACCAGAAACAAAGCACTGATTTGAAAGGAAAGCATTCAAGGTAAAATTTCAGAAAGCACAACCATGGCATTGACCACTGGTTCCATTGATCAACCACCACCTCCATCCAACCAGTAGTTCTACAAACACTAGTAAGTACATTTGGATCTTCACCTTCCCATATTTATTTATATTAGCTTCTTCATCTAGATGTTTTGGGAGTTTTAGTCTCCTTTGCATCCCATCACCTCTCACCTCCCTAAAAATAATTTACCCAACCATCTACAACTTCCCAACCTCCCATACCTGACTCTAGACACCTATGACTACCCCTAACATTGTCATCTACCTCCACATTATCTTTCCATTCCTTGGGCAATCCCATAGAATCACCAAAATCCACCTTCACTAAGTTTCTACCAGCCCGACCCTACCGACGTCGGTTAACCCAAACCATCATCGGTTCCCTCTCAATCGACATTAGTCATACCCCACCTACGTAGGTCTCTGTATCTGATAATCCTGCATGTAACAACAACCTTAGAAATTTCATCTAAACAACCCAAATCATTTAAAGTTTGAACCTAACCTATCCCAACCACTTTTTTTACTTGTCTGAGTTCCATCCCTGATCATAACCTAGCATGTTAGATTAGGTTTGTTTATTGTACTTGAATGAGATACCTAAATCATATCAACTACAGTAGGACATTATTGGTTCATATTATTTCTTGCATTAAGTTGTTTTAAATAGTGGATTGAAAACCATCTAAGAAGTACTACACTTCTCGGATGTAGCATATGCTAGGTAGTCCACTGACATATATGGGTTAATATTCCTTTTTTGGTCTTGTTTGTATTCCCAGGTAGTTCCTCCTAGTAAAAAGGAAGTTATTGCAATCAACATTGGATCAGAAAATTATAATGCACACATTCTATCTTCCACCTTCATCCACATGTATTCCTCCTTACCCCTACCTTATCTCTTTTACTCTTACGTATGCACACTAATTCAGAAAAACATTTTGGCATGCCCAATGAGACCAATTTGGGTTCTTTGCATTGTTCATTCTTAGGGAATCATTTTGTGTTTATTTCTTTTTGAAAGATATTTCACATTAAATCTTCTCCCTTGGAAACATTCTTCTTATCCTACTTGTCTCAGTGACACTCATTGTTTGGATTAAAAAGAAAACTTATTTTTATTTTTGTATTGCATTAGTGAAAGACATACTCATGCCTATTCATAATTTATCTCATCAAATATAATTTGTGGATTTAGGTTTAAAATCTTGTTGCATTTCATCCTTGCATGTTGCATTATTAGCTCACATTTAAAAATGAGGACAATCTATATGCTGGAAGTCATGCCCAACTGATGGTTGACATAATTGAACCATAGAAAGCACATTTCTCTCTTCTCTCTCTTTTCCAAACCACACAAATTTAAATATACACAACTTCTTAGACAACATCCCACCCGGAAGAAGTTGTCAATGATCACATGATCAGAGGATTGACAGTGGAAGCCCAACTGGTTATCTCTTTCCAGTCATAACTCAGAGAAATGACCGCCCCCACCATAACATAACTTAAAACCTCACCTTTAGATTTCCTTCTTCATAGGACTCCTTCCCAACCAAAAAAATTTGTTCTAAATTCACAAGTTAGTCTTAAAAGTATAAAGCTAAAACAAACATAAATTCACTTCTAGGATTACATGTTTTATTAGCTTTGCTCTTGACTTACATTTTGAGGTGTGAGATATGATTCTTCAGTTTTAATATTCCTTTCACACTCCCCATCATAGCTAGATTATTCCAGTTATTTTTGAGTGTCTCAAGACCTTATCTAGTTATTCTCAGATTTCTGGGTTAACCCTTTATGTAGTTTAATTCACAAACATCCATTTTTCTTCATTTCTTCTCATTTCACAGTAATCGGTGTCATTATAGCGACCATCATTGGTTTGCACCTGACCGTCATTGGTTGACCTAATTGGTGTCAGATTCTATCTATTTTGGTTATTTTACCTGAAACAACCTTCAACACATATCTTTTTCTATTTTGGGTCCTCAGGACACCATCATATCCCCCAACTTTCTAATATCTCTGTCAGGTACAGTTTCCCCAACTCGTACTCATAAATTTTATTTCATTTTCTGAAATTGGTACTCTCCATAGTGACCGGTATCGGTTATCATAACCATCGTTAATTCACCTGTAACCGTCATCGGTCATACTGACCATTGTCAGTTTTTATGTTTGATTTTTAATCAAAGCACTGACCATATTTCCCCCAAGACTTTGTCCTTCTCTTCTTCTATTGTTTTCTGTGTCATTTACATAATACAAATTTACCAGGTCAACACTAATTCACATGGTGTTGAATTTCAGCCAAACTAATGCCCTTGTGTTTCATGTCAGTCGTTAACCACTCCCACCTAGTCCATCACCATCGTCCATCATGTCACCTATGGATCCGACTCAAATTATCCCCATTACTACCAGTGACGAGGAGTTTGCAAGAATCCTTGATCGAAATCCTGCGGCCTTACAATACTATCTTTCCCACTCATAATTAATATACAACATTCCTATGTCTATCCCTCCTACCCTCGCACCCACTTCCCCATCAGCTACCACTAGTTTGGTGCTGACCTCATCTGCATTACCCCTTATGGTCTCTCAATTAGGTTCCACCTCTTCCATAACCGATGCCCTAATGACGTTTATTGCACCTGTAGCGTCAACTGTTCCTTCATCGACTACCTTGATTATAGCCCCATTTTCCCCCTTTTCCTCGTATGTACCAATTTCATCACAACCACCTCCAGTGTTGGAAACCCATACCCCTTTCAAAAATTTTGTTCTTTCTATCCCTCAATCTATACCACCCATCACCACGAGATTCGTTGCAACCACCCCACCTAGTTACATGCATCATCAGTAGCCCCTAATTTTTTTGTCACCTATTCGGGGTACATTCCACCTGTCTTCGTAGTTTTCATATTCTGCACCCTCATCTACTAGGATGCCATCTACATCATACACTCATCATCAATATCCCTTTACTGCGGGAGACACCCATCCTTCACAACCAACCAACAAACTCATTAGGATGATGATGGAAAAGATGCAGACATTAGAAGTGTCAGTTTCCAGCTCTCGTAATTCCCTGACCTATGATGAAATATGTAATGAGCCTATTCATCCATCCATTCCTATTCACCTGTATCCTATGCATTGGGAAATGCCTAAATTCAACCATTTTAACAATAAAGAGGACCCACGATAGCACTTTTGGTCATTCAAACATGGGTGTTACCTAATTTCCCATGATGATGTTTTACTCTTACGAACATTTCCCATGTCCCTAACATGACCCACCTTAGATTGGTACAACAGTTTACCTAGAAATTCCATCTACTCCTTCAACCAAGTGGCTCAGGAATTCCTAGACCACTTCTTGATCAATGTAGTCAAGAAGGTCACCATGACCGACATGTATTCGATAGGATAGTATGAAGATGAATCTATCACTGATTTTGTTGCCCACTGGTAGAGTCTTATCAAGTAATTAACGTTCCAGCTACCTAAGACTAAACTTATTGAGTTGTTCACTAGAGCTTGTGCTAGACACATCTCACCAAATTTTCAGGTCCAAACCTTCCGAACCTTTTAAAAAGCATTCACCATGGCATGAAAGCTAGAAATTTGTGATATTAAAGAAAAGAAAATATAATTACGAAACAAGAATGCCCTGTTCAAACCAAACAATTCTTCTTCATCTTCAAAACCCCAAAATAATTATTCAAAAGATAAAGGATCTACCAATGCAGTAGTTCTCAAAGTAGGTCCATCTCATCCCTCTAATCAAGCCCAACCTTCCTCCAATCTTTCCCCTATCTAGGCCTTCTAGTTCAGGCAGGAGCAATGGAAGTACACATCAATTTTAGAACCTTATTCTTCAGTCTTGGAAAAGATTCTTAAAGCTGGAGCCATTACACTACTTCCTATAAAAGGTCATACAAGTTTTGATCCCGCTCGTCCTATGCCTGCATGGTATAAGGAACATGACTATTGTAATTACCATTGTGTCAAAGGCCATAGTGATGGTAACTTCCTAAATTTTCAGAACATTGTCCAAAAGATGATAGATAATGGAGACCTCATCGTGGATAGCTCAAATGTGCTGTCAAATAAAAATTTACACATCTTTAACAAGTTGTTCCCTAGCCATAAGCCTTCGTCTAATCAAAATAGTGAACCTTCCCCTAGCAAAAATAATGTCTGTGAAGTCCACGTGGTTTTTGATATCATACTAGTCGCTCCTTAAATCCCACCTATTTCATCTATTGAGGAAATTATGGCACGATCCCCTCCTCCTACAAAGGAGCATACCTCTTCCACTCCTTCACCCACAGAGGAGTCCCCTTCATCTCCCCCTGCTCTCATGGAGGAACCCATACTTCCTACCGATGTCATTTCACCATCTACCTCACAACCTACCAAACAGTCAACGCTTTTTATTCTCCCATCCACAGAGGAATCATCATCGTCTTCTCCTCCACCAAGGGAGAAGTCTACCTCACCCCACCTATTATCTCTCCTACCCATGGGAGACTCTTCAGACATACCACTACATGTTGGGGGAAATTCTCCCTCAGTAGCCCAAGACCCCATTGATATGATCTTGGCTCTGTTGCCCATAGAATCTGAGGCTAGCCAATTCCATGTCTCACAGACATATTTTACAGGGATTACCACCAAACCAACTCCATATTCTTCTACAGTAGTCCCATTTTCACAGCTGGCCGATCACTTGGATTATGTTGATAATTCCATGCTCTGGGATGTCTTCGGCTCCCCTTTTCAACCCAAATGAAAATGTTACCTAAGGATACTTCCATGATCTACCCAAAGGTATTTCCAGCAACCAGTTTGACATTGACCATGCCTATTGAAGTGGTTTCTTCTTCATCATCCCTACCTACATCCAAACCTCTACCCACAACTAAAACCATTCCAAGACCTAAAAACCTACCCACACCTATCTCCTCACCTGTATCTAGACCCATCACTACCTTGGGTGTCATGCTGAAATCAAGCCTTACTCACCCACCTGTCAAATTAGACTTAGCCACATCTTCCTAAACCCACACCAACATTATCCCTCCACCTAAAAGGAAGACCCAACCTTCTAGGCCACACACACTGGTCTCACCTACCACACCTTTGTCACCTTCCCCCTTTCCTTCCATCCTAGGGCCCCATCAATCAACCCTAATCAAATAGTCCCTTACCCAAGGCCAGCCAAAAACTAAACAACCTACTGCTATATCATGATCCTTCATTACATCTCATTCACCCAATTACCAAATACCCTCACCCTCACTTGTGCACTTCTTACCACCTATACCTCCACCAGTTACTATAACCCCAACTTTACATATACGTCTTCACCCCATTCTGTCTACCAAACCTCTACCAACCACTTACAATGCAACTCAGTTGTCCCTGTGGGTAACCCTTCCTCTTCCACCATCTGCTTTCCCTTCTACATCCCGTACTCCCATGTCACCTCTACCCAAGAAGGTGTAACCCAAAGATAAGAACCCACTACCCTCCAATAAGGTAGTCAAACCAACAAAACCTTCCAGTGCTAGTTCTTCTACCACACCTTTACCTAAGCAGATGCCATCAAAACCTAAGACAATACCACTTACCAAACCAGTGGACCAACCCATTCCCCCTCCTATAAAGCCTCTTCCCTCATGATCATCCACACCTCTACCCAAACCCAAGCTCACTTCCCATTGTGATCTGTTAGCAGGGTCCTATGCCAACATTTTAACCAATCTCTTAGAGACTTTTGTCATCACATTACCGCCACTTCGACCTTACGATCCTCTCAAACCCAAACCAAAAGGGTTTGATGAAACCAATATTTATGCCTATCATCGTGTGTCAGGACATGATGTAGAAAATTGTAAGGCTCTAAAAACCATTCTTCTCCAACTTTTTCCTCCTGAACAAAATTTCGAATGATGATGACCTTCTTGATGAGGACCATGTTCCACCTTCACCTATCACTACACATCATCATCCCTTGCTTCTTCAATGACCAACATCTCCACCCCCACAACCCTTTTTTCCACCTCTAAAATTTGAGATCAACATGGTATGTATCAGAGAATTGGCCAAATCACCACCCAAATGCCGGTGTGCCCAGCTCACTTCACAAGGATTTTCCCCACTGTTAGGTTTTTTCCCATCATGTTGTTACACCACTCATCCTACACCTTCTCCATTTACCACCTCCCCTCAGATTAACATGGTTCAAGTTGCCACCCACACTCAGAAAGACAAAGGAAAAGAAAAAGAAACTAGCCCATCAACCAACCCCATGCCCAATATACCATCTGCACCCATGCCCAAATTCACCATTATAGGACCCACATACCCTATCTCTGATGGGGTCACCCATCGCACAATGATAAAACAATTACATCAGTCCCCTCTAAAGATGTCTTTGTATGATCTCATCCAAACTTCTGAATCTCATAGACAAGCCCTTATAGAGGTTTTGCAATCCATTGAAGTTTTACCCAATGACCCCACACCAGTGGCCTCCATTATCACCCCTCACCACATGGCCTCGCTTACCAAATCATCTCCTTCTTCTACCCCCATATCTACTAATCAAGTCATCTGCCCTTAGTTTCTTTGATGAGGAGATTTTACCTCTCCAATCAGATGATCCTCATCCTGCCCTTTTCATTTTCGTCTATATCGATAACATACGCGTACGCACACGATGCGTCATGATCGATGGTGGTTATAGCATTAACATTATCTCCTCCCACACGTACAATCAAATGTGCATCCCTTCCAATTGTATGCATAATAACCCAGTTATGTTGCGCTCCTTCAATGACGCCATCACCTCCACCCTTGGCACCATTATTCTCCACGTTCGTGTGGGTCCTCGCACTATCCCGGAAACTATTCTACGTCTTAGAGGGAGATTTCTAGTATAACCTATTGCTTATTAGACCTTGGATTCACGTCATGGGTTGTGTCCCTTCAACTTTACACCACTGTGTAAAATTCAAACATGAAGGACATAACTATACCATCCCCACTGACCCATCACCATTCAAAACTTGTAACATGTTATACCAACCTAACGATGTACTTGTACCAGTCAAGGCATCTACCATTACCCCCACTTCTCCTTCACCCATGACCCCATCCACCAATGCTACCACCACCTCTCCCACACCTAACTCTTCTATTCCTACTATGGTCATAGCCTCTATAGCTGACCCATCTACTTCCAACCAATTGATACCCCTTTCTGGCCCAATCATCTAGTGATTCATCTATCCCCGCTACCCACATACCAACTACCGATCCCTTGGAAGGTGTTTTTCAATGCCTCACTCTGGGGGAGTATTGCCTCTACAACATCAACACATTCCTCACTCCACAAGAGTATGGAAACCTGCGCCAGCACCCTCATTATGACTACCACATAGGTGAGGTTTTCCCTTATGGTCCTCCCCACCTTCACACTAACCTAACGTATGGGGGACTTGATACTACCACTTATTCACCTGAACCTCCATCCCAAACATGACCCTTTTCATCTGACCTCCAATCTCTTACTAACCACCACTTCGCCCACACTTTCCTTCATCACTGTGCATGGAAAGGCTTTGGTTCTGTTTTTTATGAACAAGGCCACCATACCGTCATTTCATGTACCACCCATAAACACAACGAGCATAGTGGCATTGGCTTTTCCGTGTCACCTTCCAAGAAGGCCCACATCAACCTTATTAAGGAAGACAAACCTTCCCCACCCCATTCACCAACGTCACCACCTTCACCCATGGAGTCCATAGATCCCGAATCGATTCCTCATAATTTTTTTTGTGTAAACACAATTTCTCTTGGGACCTCTGACTTATCAACGTGATGGCTATACTCCCTCTTCTCTTCCCTTCCTTGTATCCTAACATGATAGATGACGATACACCTTCTATTAACGTCATTCAATGTCAGGACAATGAGTCTATACTCACCTACCTTGGTGCGGAAGATTCTTATATTCACAGGTTGTCACCTTTTGAGACCCAAACTATGTTGAATGAATCGACTATCGAAATCAACATTAACACTCAGGATGACCTTTGCATTCTAAATATAGTACAATCTTTAGATACAGCTGAATAGGAAGCTTTTACCTCTTTCCTCTAGGACCATAGCAATGCTTTTGCTTGGTCCTATGCTGATATGCCCGGTATTGACCCAAACATTATGGTCCACAATATCATAACCATTCCTGATGCCAAACCCATAAAACAAAAGCTACAGAAAATGCATCCTCGCATTGCTCTTCTAGTCAAAGAAGAACTTCAACGCCTTCTCTCAGTTTCCTTCATCCTACCCATTGACTATCCCCAATGGATTTCTAACATCGTTCCTATCACAAAAGTAATAGGGGGACTCCTCATTTGCATGGATTTCCATGACCTCAACCTTAGCTTGCCCCAAAGATGACTTTCCTCTACCAGGCATTGACCAACTAGTTGATCTCACCACCAGCCATGAGATGTTATCACTCATGGACAGTTTCTTGGGTTATAATCAAATATTACTCGCTCCACAAGATCAACACAAAAATTCCTTCATCAGTCCTTGGGGGAC
Source organism: Taxus chinensis (assembly GCA_019776745.2). NCBI lineage: Eukaryota > Viridiplantae > Streptophyta > Pinopsida > Cupressales > Taxaceae > Taxus > Taxus chinensis. The sequence goes on from CM034156.1 coordinate 448,776,808, forward strand.
CTTCTGCTATCGAGTCATGCCTTTTGGCTTTTAAAAATGCTGGTGCTACATACTGGCGAGCCATGACTTATATCTTCTATGACATCCTACATCACATATTGGAAGATTACGTAGACGACCTTCTTGCCAAATCCAAACATTGGGCTAAACACTTAACAGTCCTTTAAGGTCATCTTTGATCACCTCATCAAGTATTGTGTTCACCTTTAACCTAAGAAATGTATCTTCACGACGCTTTTAGGCAAACACGTTGGGTTCATCGTTTCTTTACGTGGTATAGAAGTTGATCCTACTAAAGTAAAAACTATTCTCGAAATGCCTTCACCGACTAATCTTCATCAACTTTGAAGTTTGCAAGGTAAGTTGCAATCTATCCGTCGGTTCATTTCACAACTTTTCGACCATTGTCAACCATTTCATCATCTCCTCAAAAAAGATGTCTCATTCAAATGGTATGATGAATGCCACAAATCCTTTGATGCCTTAAAACAATACCTTCTCTAACCACTAGTGCTCATTCCTCCTAAAGATGACCAACCCTTTTACCTATACATATCTGCTACTGACCATTCCTTAGGTGTCACGCTCGCTCATCGCGATGAGCAAAACAAAGAACAAGCGATTTATTACATAAGTCGTACACTTCTAGACTACAGAAAATAGGTACACCATGCTAAAAAACTTTTCTTAGCCTTAGTCTTTGTCGCCACTAAACTTCGTCATTACCTACTCAACCACAAAACCTTTGTCGTCACCAACACTGATACCCTACATTACATGTATGCCAAACCCTACCAGCATCAATGTGCTACACGTTGGCTCGTGCTTCTGGCAGACCTTGACCTAGAATTCATCCACCAAAAGTCTGTCAAAGGCCAAGCTATCTCAATAACTAGCAGATGCACCCCTTTCTAGAGATCAACCCTCTAACTTCAATTTTTCGGATGAATCCATGGCTACCCTCTCTTTGGATGATATCACTTACCAAATGACCTTATTCTTTAATGGTTCCAAATGTCAGCATGTAGGTGGTGTAGGCGTTATCCTCATTCCTCTCGATGGTAAACCTATGATTTTATCTTTCAAACTAGATTTTGATTATACTAACAACATCGCCGAATATGAAGCACTTGTATTAGGCCTTCAAGTTACCATCTCCCTAGATGTTAAATCAATTAGTATCTTTGGTGATTCCTAACTGGTTATAAACCAAGTCAATGGTATGTACCAGGTCGTAATGAAATACTGTAAAGGTATAAATGTCACCTCAACATACTTTTGACTACCTTTGACCTTTACAAACTTCAAACCACCCCACGTTTTACTAATAAATTTGCAGATATCATGACCTTCTTGGCTTCTCAGGATACCCGCTTCGCCTGCTGACTCCAAAATCTTTGTCACAATACAAAGGTTGTAATTACCCTCTTATTTACCTCATGAGGTCAACTCTGTTAGATCTGTTGCACTTGACCCATGTGACCTTTGGTATAAGCAGTTTGCAGACTACCTTTCCCTTTCCATTCTGCCTCCTGATCTCACTTGTAATGGACAACGCAAATTTCTTAAAGGCGTCTCTCACTATGTCATCATGAGTGGTCTTCTTTATAGACATGACTTCGACGGTATTCTCTTACGATGCCTTACAAGTTCTGAAATTCCCTACACCATCAAGGAAGTTCACGACGAAATTTGTGAAGGTTGCTTTAGTGGCTTAGTTGTCGCTAAACGCATTCTTTGCCTAGGCTATTATTGACCAAACCCTAAACCGTGACTGTTGTGACTATGTCAAATGTTGTGTGAAATGTGAGCAACATGCTAATCTTCATCACACCCCTAGTCATGCCTTACAGGTTGCACGAGACCTTTGGCCTTTCTCTCAATGGGGTTTGGATATTGTTGGAGAGATCAATCCTCATTCTTCACAATGCCATCAAAGGATTATAACCACCACTGAATACTACACTAAATAGGTAGAAGCCATTTCCCTCATTTCTACAAAAGCCGAGAAAATATGTGAATTCATCAACCACCACATCATTTGTCGCTTTGGTGTTCCTCACCGCCTCATCAGGGATAATGGAAAGTCAATTTAAAAACAAAACCCTACAAAAGTTGTGATGACACTTTTGGCATTCAACTCAGTTTCTCTTCACCGTATTACCCACAAAAGAAATGGTCAAGCAAAATCAACCAATAAAACCTTGAACAAAATTCTTATGAAATTCAGTTGACAATGTTGGGAAGGATTGGCACACGCACATTCCTTTCACTTTGTTGGCTTACCGCACTAGTATTCACACTTTGATTGCTGCCACACCTTTCTCTCTGGTCTACGGTACCGAGGTTATCTTGCCTCTCGAAGTCTAGATTTCATCTCTCTGCATCTCACTACAAGACATACTCAACGACAATGACTTTCACCAGGACCGTTTGACACAACTTGAGTTGTTAGATGAGCATCGTCTCAATTCTCTTGATCATCTCCAGATCTACCAAAAACGTATCAAGCGTGCCTATGACAAACATGTCTATGAACGAACCTTCCTGGTCAGTGACCTTGTCCTGAAGGAAAATCAACATGTAACCAAAGAAGAGAAAGGTAAACGAGGCAAATTTGCTCCTAATTGGCTTGGACCCTATATCATTAGTCATGCCTATGGATCAGGTGCTTATTGTTTGGCTTCACTTGAATGCAAACCTGAACCTGAGCCCCTCAATGCCTTGCATCTTAGACAATTTGATTGTTGAAATCAAGTCCTATATCACCTTCTATCTATTGACCACTCGTCCTTTGAGCACCATTCACCTTCCATGTTACTTGTTTTGAGGATCAACGAATAAACAAGAATCATGTGATTACCCATCACCTTTCAGCCCTATCTTCAATATGAGTACCATGATTCTACTCATGACATGATTATCGTGGATACTTTTCATCTTTTTCAAATATGGAATCCCATGGTCGTTCGTCACTTGAAACCATCTCTTTCATAGTTAACCTCTGTGTGCTATGATTTTGTCTTCTAAACAAGAACCTAATCTTCCTCTATAATCTTGTCCATGACTTAAATGTCCAAAAACAAAATGGGATTCAACTCTTTGAGTCAAACTTCCAGTAAACAGATGACTCCCTCAAAAAGGACATCTCTTCTCTCTATCTCATTGCTATAAATAGACTACTCCCTCGAAGGAAAACTATAAAAAGTCATTGTAAAAATATAATAAAATATTCATAAGCTTCCCGCATTGATTAGCTTCACGAAGACCTCAAAGAGGTAATATACTCATCCCATATAGACTCCTTGCATCGATCAAACTATCAAAAACAAAAATAAAAAATAAAATAGTAACTTTTTTGTCACGGACTTGCCTATTTTTTATCACGGGTTTCTTGCTAGGTAAACATGTTGTCGTACACTAAGTTATGTTGAATCACCCATTTTCACCTCATTGCCTTTTCACCCTACTTTCCTATCTACTCAAGGGACTCGCCGTAATTGTAACATTTCATTATCATGTGACTTTCTTCACCCTTAGAATAGTCCATTATGCAACGCCTTTAGGGTCTTACGTTCATAAGCCCATCTTGGGTATGGTAGACTCATTAGAGTTCTTATCAATTAAGCGTCTCTTTTACCACCTCTTACCATTCACCTTCTTCATTACTTATTAATTACCTTATACAGGACCAGACCATTGACACCTACATTTTAAATGATTTTCACTATCACCTAAGACTCAACCATGCCTCTGACCTAGACTCAATCATGCCTAAAACCTACCAACCCATTCCTCTAATTCATCATATTCTTCCCTAGCTTATGAGAGAACTACATCGGCCTGAGGCCCCTTTTTGTTGGTTAATACAAACGGCCACTCTTTACATATCCACCATGTTACCACATCATAAAAACATCCAATCAATCATTCCACATTTCTATAATATCACTATTTGTAGAAATTTACACCCATAACATATATATAACTCATCATTTATTTCCCATGTTATTAATAACTTGGAAATTAAATCAAAACCAAAAACACAATCAAACCATGCCATGCCTATACCTGACTCAACCATGCCTAGACCGACCTGACTCCATCATGCCTAAACTAACTTGACTCAATCATGCCTAAACCAACCTGACTCCATCATGCCTAAACTAACTTGACTCCATCGTGCCTAAACTGGAAATTAAACCTGACTCCATCATGCCTAAAATTGTCCTAACCTCCAGTCATGCCTACTCCATCTAGTTTCCACCCATATACATATAATAATGGAAATTAAAACAACTACATCATCCATACCATAGATCCCATCATCTATACCAATGAAAGTCTGCACATTAATACAAATGTACACCGATATAAATACATAAAAGTATCTCAAAACTCTCATATACAACCTCACCATCTTCGGCACACAGGCCGATATATGATCAAAAACTCAAAAAACACTCTTGTGTACATCGTCACCATCATCGACATGCAGACAATATATAGAAAAAATAATAAACAAAGTGATGACCTCAATCATCAGCCCATTTGATGTTCAGACCGGTCTCATCTATCTCCTCCCCCTCTCCTCTATCCCGATCTGGTGCCCTGCCATTATCTCTATGACCCTTTGTGGGTTTAACTCTCTGTCGTCCACCTGAGCCTGCAGCTGGGTCTTACCTTCTGTGAGCTTGTGGCCTCTCCTTGACCCCATATCTCTGGGCTTGTTGGCCCCCTATACTCTCTACACTATGTGTGCAAGATCTCGTCCTCTCACTCGAGGCCTACTATACCCTATACTCTGCATAGGAAGGGATGTTTATCCTGACAGTAGTCAAATGATCCTGGTAATACCTGGCCTCATTCAATGCATCCTTGAATCTGGCCATCGACATTGTTTTTGGTGGCACCATGGGTCTCGCAGTAACCTACGAGCTCTGCCCTGCTACTGGTGGCCTCGACCCCTATACCTGTGCACCCTGCCCTCCTCTCTGTACCATGGGACCCTGTCCCACTAATGCTTGTACCATGGGACCCTATCTCACTGATGCCTATACCATGGGACCCTATCCCTAAGCCTGAGGTGCTACCTGTGCTATGACCTAGGCCTATAAGGTCACAATCTGCGCTTGTGCAATGGCCAACTGGCCTTGTAAACCTACTACCTACGCCTGTAGGGCGGCCACCTATCCCCCATATCCATCTCTACCCTATGCAAGAGTGCCTATCCCTCTATAACCTAGACTTGAAGGGCTTTTACAAGTGCCTATAATGTGACAACCTGTGCCTTAGATCCTGTCAGCTGACCCATGCACTACTCCCAACTAGTGTCATAAGGTTATCCACCTGCCCCTGTAATGTGTCCCTCTAAATAGTAACAATAATTGTGGCTAGATTCAGGTTGCCATAGCCTTCGGTGGTGTTTCCCGTGGCTGTGCTTGCCCACAACTACCTGCATATATCTTTAACTTCTGATGTCATCAATCTGTCTGGTCCACTACCTTCTCCTCCCACCCTATCGGCACCGTCGGCTGTGGTAGAGGCATAGGCCTCTCCACATCATCTCTCTTATACCGAGGGAATGGTGGTGGTACATCCTGGCGTAGCCTAAACTATTTCCTAACTCTATCAATAGGTATCATCTTGTGCTCACTGACATGGTGCCTCTCTATCCACCTCAGTAGCTATAACTCATCCAACTCTACTATCATCTTCCTATAGGAAGGGAAGCCCACATATGGCTTCCAAATAATGTCCACTCTAGATAATCCCTCTAGTATATGCCTCTAGTACGCTACATCATGTGTAGCCCTGGCAGCCCTGTGCTCTCCAACAACAGGCACCCAACGCATGTATCCAAATTGAACCAAGCCCCCATCAAATGCATCCGGTTGAGGCATACCAATTAGACACACACATATGATGATCTCATATGCCCAATAGTGGAGAAGAAAGGTGCAACAAAAAATAAACCTCTGAAACCTCCGTAGGCCCACAACTCCCTGTACAATTGCACCAAGAATGTTAGTGCCTAAGAAAAATGGGTCCTATCGTCAATCATGTCATGGAGGACTCCCATCAGCACTCGAGGGAATCTTCCACCCTTTGCATCTGGCAGTGTAAAACAACACACTGCCTCCATGATCAAAACAACCAACCCCATCTCCTGAAGATGAGCTAAGTACATATCTCCATAGCTCAGGCTTGCACTATGGAACCTCATCTCTGCCATCCCCTCTCCAAACACTATCAACATCAGCTCTTATGATGCCTCTAAAGAAATATAATAAATTTTCATCCCCACTATCGGTAATCGCAAGATCATGTACACATCCTCTAGGGTGACTATGATCTCACCCATCAGCATATAAAATGTGTTGGTCATTGAATCCCATCTGTTGACAAGTGTGACCATCAAGCTCAACTCTCAAACTATGTGCTTGTAGCGTCTGACCCCAATCAGGACGACATCTGTAATGTGACACCACTCCTCCACCATCATGCTCCCTCATACTGCTAGTAACAAAGGAAGTACTCTGTCTTTCATCCGTAATTGGTCCTTAGCCTACACCCAACAAACCACACCATTATTAAATCTTGACCACACTTAACATATCACTTACCTGACTAACCTATTCCTGAAAATATTATTATTTAGTTTCCTGCAACCCTAACAACCTACCCCTTTCCCCCATCTCACTTTCACATCTCTCAACTCATATCATATATAACTTTTACCCTACCTATTCTCAACACACTTTACTTTATACCTCACTGCTTATCTTTCCCTCCCACCATAACCATTTCTTGATCTATTTTTCCTCAAAAGTTAACCGAAATTGGTCACTAATGACTGAAATTGGTCACTGATTACTGAAATTGGTCATTGATGACTGACATCAATCACTAATGACTGACATCGGTCCATCATGACCGGTATCAATCACATTTTATTTGACCGATGCCGGTTATGGATGACAAATGTTAGCCACCCTTAACTGACGTTGGTCATTATCGCACCATCAAAACCCGCAAATCCTTCCCCCCATTTCTCAAAATTTGACCATTCTAACCTAAATACCTATCCTATTCTACCCAAGCCTCCACTACCTTTCTCCTTACCCATATCTAACCCACATTGGACTTCCTACCCTTCCCATTTCATCAATTTTACTTCCAAATTCAAAATTAATCCCTACCCAAAACCATTTCTACCCAAACCAATTTCTACAAACTATTTCAACTAATAAGTGTAGAATGGGATCGAATCTTACCTCATCTCAGTTCCGTCAGTGTGGTGGTACATTTGGTCGCTGCATCGGTGGCCCACCTGAACCCTCTCCCACCTCTACCATGTCAAAATCCACTCCTCACCTCCAACTAATAAAATCGATCACACCACTCCCGTGGACCTGTCTACTAGCTCCTTTCACCAACCCATAATCTCCACCTCATCCCAATATAATGCCTTGTCCTTGTCTCTAGGAAAAGTGCTACAAGGTCATGTTATAAAAATATTGTTCATAGTGTGAACACTTAGGAGTGGCTTGGGTTATTTGGTAGTAATAGTTTTTAATATTTATAAAATAATATATGAGTGTGCAAAATAGTTGTAATGCACAACTCATAGTTGAGAGATATTTGGGATATTGAGAGGACTTAGAGATTAGCCTTGACTCCTTGCTTATAGGAGTTCATTGAGCTATTTATATATAATCTCTCCATTAGGAATTTGTCCCGAATGGATTACAATATCTCTGGTTTTATTATTTTATCGGTGTAACGTTTTGTTTTTTTTATTTGATTAAATCATGGAAATTTACGAGATTTGATATCAGAGTGGGTCAAACCGCACTGATAACCTATAGGAGTTTGTGAGGCCTTGAAAAACTGGAATGAATTTAGTTGTTCTGATTGAATGTCAAATCCCATCACTTGTTGGTATAAAGGCCGACATGTCAAGAAAAGTTAGCATGCTTCACTAATATTTATCCATTATTTCCACATATCAAATCATATATTGTAACCTTGCATATACTCTCTATCATACATTGATAGAGGTCATTTACTTTCTTTCATGAAAAGTAAAATAGTAATGAATCAATGATAGATATCATTAAACCCTGTAAGTATCTAATTTCCTAAATGTTGGAATCAGGATTCGAGAACAAGGTGTACTCTATACCTCTATTATAGGTATAGCAATCCATCACCGTAACTCAGATTAATGTACCGTTTACAAAAATCACACAATACATCATTATATGGCAAGTCATCGCTCACAACATTGGTCCTGAAAATTCTGTTGTTCAAAACCAAACAAAAATAAGTCCATCAATGGTAAATATGTCAGAAAATTTTACTTTCAGTGTTTAAATTTTATGGCACGGTTGCATATACGACTGATTTTGACACGTAGGTAATGTATATTCCTTTTCAGGGTACACATGCATACGTGTAGCTGCATACTCAGCTACATGGAATAGTGTTTGTTACCATGCAATTTATGAACACGAACATTTGGGGCATTGTGAATGGGACTTATCATTTCAATAACCAATACATGCTGTAAAATTTGTGGGATGAAAACTAGGGATGACAAAGATTATTCTGGGACTTATTGGTGGTTTCTTTATTAGATACCCGCAGTTGAAGTAAGATAAAGTTAGAAAAACATTCTAAAGGGAGCATCATGGAGATGTTGCTAAGTGGGAAATGTTGAGGTGGGGTAGTGTTTCATGGAAATGGTTAAACTCTCGCTTAAGTTGCAGTTATTCAAGTTTATCCATGAATGAGGGTGCAACTATCGTCAACTCATATCAAATGATACCATAGATGGCTTCTAAGATCGATGATGGAAGTCAAGTGCTTAGGTACATGGTGAAGCATTCAAAATCTATTTTATTAAATAGTTTACCTCCAGGGGACAGTAATCAAGTTTTTACTCATGGAATAAAGTCGTATCTCAATAGCACTTGAGGGTCTGGGCTCTGAATTAACATAGCTCAAGAAAACATGTGGTGGGTAAAATAAGATGATTGAGTTTCGAAACTAATCTTTATATGACCAAAGGTGGACACGTGTCACTAATTTTCTGGAAAACTTCACGAGAAAATAGCATTCTTGTGGACCTCAAGTTCGTGAAGATAAAGCCAAGTTCAGTAAGGCTTCTAGGTCTGGATTACTTGTGCCAAGGGCAGTCAAGGTGGACACATGGAAATCTGGATTTTATGGATGCCAACTATAATTTAGTCCGTTAAAGAAGAGTCAAATATTGTGATGCGATGAATGTGAGCCTGAACCAGGAGGACAAACATGTCTACCTATACTAATTAGTTCTTTATGGAGGATGGAGGCATGTTTCGCATCTCTTATTAGTCACCAACAATAGATGAAAACTTCATGACAATGGTGACCTTTTATGTGGAGCTTGTCTCATGTATCTCACACTTTGCATGTTGTCAGATAAAACTGAACAGAAAATCTGACATTTGCGAAGTACGTGGAAAGCTTCTACATGAGCCCGCATTTCTATAAAGAAGCAGACCCACTCACCAAGGAAACAATGATGTGAGAAAAGATAATGGACATTGCAAATCCCGACCTTGGTAACCCAATCAGAGACCGACACCATATCCAAAGTAAAAATAATTCACTTATATACAAAGGCTCATATTCCCCAAGCTAATCAAAGGATTCTCATGTGTCAATCCTTCGTGTGCTTCCTCGATCATGTAAAATTTTAGATGAGCCATATCTTTTGATCTAGAGCTCCAAATCTAAAAATCTATACTGGTACGAAAGGTCTATTGAATCCCTTCAGTGTTAAGGTAATTAGGATTTGCTTTAGGTTATAGTTGGTGGGTCTAAATGGAAAATATTTAATCATTTAGGGAGAAAGAATAGTCGTGAGTGCACATAAATAGATCAAATAAGCACGACTCAACTCACCAGAATTGATGAAGATATTTGGAATATTGAGTGGACTTATAGATTAGCCTTGACTCCTTACTTATAGGAGTGCCCATTGTGCTATTTACAGGTGAATCTCTCCAATGGTAGTTTGTTGGTGGTTGATAGTTGACAAAATCTCATGGTTTTATTATTTTACCCTGCAATGTCTCTTGTCTTCTTTATCTCTCATTAAATCATGCTATATATTACAAGAGGTAAAATGGCTATGTCATTTTCTAAAAGGAGGATGTTCAACACAACAATGATTCTGTAAAATATCAGAATTTTTATGGTTCCTAAACCCATCTGTGAGCCATCGATTAACGTCAGTCATATTTTTGGCTTAGACAACCAATGTTCTTGTTCACTTCCTCTGCAAGTGGTAATCGGTCTATGCTTATAACTATTTTCCATTGTAATAAAGCTTGTCTTTGTGACCTACACCCTTTAGCCTGCTCACTACACTCGTTTTATCCTTCCGAACACCTATGGAATCTCTTTTACTTAATGCATTGTTTTTGTACATGTATTTATGCTCTGTACATTTTTTTGGTTGTGTTTCAAATGTTGGAGAAAATATGTATATTTTACTGTTTGGTTCTGTGTCACTTATAAATGTCCTCAACCTATTCTACCATGAACCTGACTCTGCTTCTCCCTCACTGACCATTGACCTTATGTACTTGCTATACACTTGTGATGTTATTACCAATGCTGATTTATCCTAACAACCATACCTTGCCTAGTATCAAGTCCCATTTAACTTGACCATATGGTCCCATGGTGTAGCAAAATATACCTAAGGGATATGTACATGTGCAAATGCATTGGGGTGCCAGACCATATTTTATACATAACAGATACCTTAACCACTTCACCCTAGTTGGGATAAACCTATTGAACTTGGACGATGTATATATTTCATAGCTCTTGCATCCTGGTCTACATCTGTCATTTCAATCCATACGTTTGCATGTGCCCTTGATTGAGATCTCATCCTTCAAAGGAAATTTTGACCCAAGCATATCACTTGTTACTCCACTGAATCCAAACATCAACCATTATCTCATCAATAATACTCTTTCTCCTTTCTTTCTTTAATTTTCCTTTACTTCCTCCATCTTATACATTTCTCCTTTCATTCATGAAGTCCGTATAACATTGTGACTTTATTTCTGGTTCAGGGGGAATCACCTTCATTTACACATGGGGCAATCACTTCCTATTTGAATCCACCTCAATCATCTTACTAATACCAGCTACTTTACAATAGGGGGACAACACACCTGTAGACATCAGTTTTATGATCAAAATCCCTCTTTACCAACATGTATATTAATTTAACTGAGCCACAATACAAATTAGTTTGGTCATTCACACAATACTCATGGAGTTAATTACCTTAGGAGCAATAGTATGTAGAATTTGGAGGCCATCCTACACCTAAAGATGTTGATTTTTAGAGAAATATTCTTAGAAATGGAGGTGAATATCCCTGTAGACCAGGGACTAAATGTGTAATGAAGGCATTTAGAAATCATTTTAGGGTCCTTTGTCCATGGGACCTGGACCTTAATTAACTAAGACTTAGTTCAACCCTAAAATAAAATGCCTAGTCTCCCTCTAACCATTTTCCTGCTTATCTAAGCACAACATTCCGTTTTAATCTATGAGAATAGATAGAGCTGGTCAAAAAGATTGCCAAGATCTATCATTTTTAGTAAACCTAGGATTTCCCATCTTAACCGATGTCAGTCAACCCTGAACTGACACCATCCACCCTAAACTTTCGTCAATTACTGTATATTAATTTTGGTAACATTTTTTGAGAGATTGGAAGAATTATTCAAGTCTTGGAGAAGAGAGATCCGCATACAAGCACGCAATAGAGCACTCTAACACATCTAGACACCCTAAACTAGAAACCAAGCACTGATCTAAAAGACAAGCATTCACGGTAAAATTTTGGGAAGCACAACTGCAACATTGACCACTAGTTCCATGGATCAACCACCACCTCCATCCAACCACCAAGTCTACAAACACCAGTAAGTACATTTGGATCTGCACCTTCCCATATTTATTTAGATTAGCTTCTTCATCTTTGTTTTGGGATTTTTAATCTCCTTTGCATCCCATCACCTCTCACCTCCCTAAAAATCCATTTACCCAACTATCTACAAACTCCTAGCCTCCCATACATGACTCCAGACACCTTTGACTACCCCCATCATTGTCATATACCTCCCCATTATTTGTCCATTCCCTGGGAAATCCCAGAGAATCACCAAAATCCACCTTCACTAAGTTTTTACCAGCCCAACCCTATCGACACTAGTTAACCCAAACCGTCATTAGTTTCCTGTCAACTGACATCAGTCATATCCTGCCGATGTTAGTCTCTGTATCTGATAAGACTAATTGTAACAACAACCTAATAAATTTCATTCAAACAACCCAAATCATTTAAAGTTTGACCCTGACTTGTCCCAACCAGTTTATTTATGTATCTGACTTCCAAATATGATCATAACCTATCCTGTTAGATTATATTTGTTTATTGTACTTGAATGAGATGCCCAAATCATATCAACTATAGTAGGGCATTATTGGTTCATATTATTTCTTGCATTAAGTTGTTTTAAACAGTGGATTGAAAACCATCTAGGAAGTACTACACTTCTCAAATCTAGCATACACTAGGTAGTCCACTGACATATATGGGTTAATATTCCTTTTTTGGTTTTGTTTGTCTTCACACATAGTTCCTCCTAGCAAAAAGGAAGTTCTTGTAATCAACATTGGATCAGGAAATCAGAATCCATGAACTTTATCTTCCACCTTCACCCAAAGGTATTCCTACTTACCCTCACCTTATCTATTTTTCTCTTACGTACACACACTAATTCGATGAAACAAGGTTGCTGACCATTTTCCTTGAAACGAATAAAAATGACATATGTATTAGACCCAATATATTTTATGAGAACGACATAAGGCTATAAACCTCTCATGTGTATGCATTTTATCCTAACGACAATCTAAGATATGAGGCCTTTAACTTATCCATTAAGTTCTAAACAAGACAATTAGTAATTATTTGAATGAAAAATTAGTGACTAGGAAATGCGTGCCAAATTTAATAGCAATTAATTATTGAAATTGCTTTGTGAAATGCATAGCAAATAATTTTATTAATGATTCCTGATTTTTATAATTAAAGGAGGGTTGAAGTGTAACACCCTGAACTGTTGTTACTTTCTCCTAAGCATTCAAGTGTTGATATGTGATTTCTTGTAAAAGGATGTGTTCCTCGATTCAGAAATCATGCTTGATATGTATTGAATTTCTTGTAGATTGCAGATCTTGACTGAGTCAAAATATGAATAGACTCTTTTATTTATTTCATTTTGTGTCTGAATATTAATCTGATCACGGAATGAATTATAGAGGTATTCATCAATGATATCTAGACTTGGATCAAAGGAATTGATCCAAGTAATGCTTTAAATCTGTTTGTGATAAAATTATATCACAGACCTTGAACAGGTTGCAAGGTATGGAAGCATTTAATAAGCTGGTCAGGAGTATGACTCAGGCTGATCTTGAGAAATGAAACGGTTCCCGATATCAAAGTATATCTGGAAGGTCTCGATTGGAGACCAGGTAATAATTCGTTGACATACAATTCTGCAATATGAACAGGAGCTAACTCTGTTCTAAAAGGTATGATACAGGTCTTTCCGAGTTTTCAGGACAAGGACCAAACTGAATTATTAAGGGTTAGTAACCTAAAACTAAAACCTAACCTAGGGGTTAGATTATTGTTAGTCTAACCTAGACCTAGGCTATTTGTTAATATCCTAAGTTAGTATCTTTGTGTAAATTTGTTAGTGTGGGTATTACCCTAAACTCTAACCTAAGATACTAACCTAACTAATGAAGAGATTATGAAGGGGCCTATGAAGGGTGGCGAACCATCGGCGGTGTTTTCCATGGCAATTAATTTAAGGGATAAGGATAAGGGACAGGTCAATGGCGGAGGCTTAAGCGGCGGCTAATCTGTGCAGACTTGGCAATTGCTAAGTTTGGAAATGAACTTGAGTTTTTAGATGGACTGTCGCCAATCTGGCGGTCGGTGGGAGTAGAGTTTAAGCGGGAAAATTGGTTTAATGACATTTAATTTTCTCGGAAAGCGAGCACGGAACTCGCGAGAAGGCATGCAGACGGGAAGTTTGTGGGTTTGTTTGGCTTATCGCGATTTTCGGTTTTTGCTCTGCTGGTTTACTGGTTCTTCACACCAGTTCTCTTTGAGTTGCATGGCAAGAATGAATTTCTCTGGCTCTTTTCTCTGTCATGGAGGATATATTTGTGAAGGAGACAGCGAAATTTTGTTGGTCGCTTTATCGTGGAAAAAGAAAAGGAAGTTTGAGCTCTTCCTGTGGTCTGCTTCGGAAATTTGATCAAAATACAGGCATGCTAGGCCCTAACCTTTAAATATCTTGCTGTATTTCAAGTGCTTTCATTAAAACAACTCTGTTCAAATGTTTTGAGAAGATTAGATGAATTTTCTATGAGATCTAGTTTGATTTTTGGCACTGTATCTCTTCTGGTTCGATTTTACAATTTCCGCTTGATGGGTGTTTGTTGAAATCGAACTTCGACTCTATTTGTTTGAGTATTTATTCTGGCTTATGCATGTGAGGTATTTATTTATAAAGGTTTGAGTGTTCGGCCTGTTTGGCGTGAGCCCTTAGAATATACCTATGTGCAGTATAAGACCACTGTATGTCTTAATTCGTGGCCGCTGTTTCTTGTTATAGAAACCGTATGGAATGATTTGGATGAATACAGTAAGATTGATTAGTATTATCGCTTCTTTGGGTACTCTGTCGTGGGATTTGTTGACAGCGACTAATGATACTTTCGGGTTTCATTTGTATTCAATTTTTGGCTTGGAACAGGAAACTGTAGTGTTACCGTAGTCTTTTCGACCTAGCGGGAGTTGTTTTCCTTGTTATTAGGTTAGCGGGATTACTTGTGGACTGTGTATAATATAGATACACCTGTACTTTGTTGTATCGACTCAGTGGAGTCGATGATTGAATCGTATATTGCTATCTATTGCTGGAATGTAGATTCATCCATAAGTTTTGTGAATGGATTTTTGTGAAAGCCTGGTAAGACGAAATAGGGCTTTTGGCCATTGTTATTTGAAATAATTAAAGGATAAGACTTCCTGTGTATGCATTTTCATTTCTATGTGAAAGCTGTTTGAAAGTTTCGTAGCAGCCCAATAGATTTCCTTGCTTGAAATGGGTATTCGATTTGCTTCACTTGTTTCATTCTGATTGTTAGCCATGAATGGCATATATGGATTTATCAACCAATTTCATAGTACGTTGCTATAGGGTTCAGTGGTTATGAGTGCAAACCTTTAACAGTTATAGTGTGAATATATAGATTTATACTATTGTGAATTGGACGACTCTGAGGAGTCGATTGAATGATTCATTTTATTTTTGAGCTGAATAAAGTTAAGTTGTTGGTATTTTAAGTGCCCGGCGACTTAATGGAATAACATGTATTTCGATCTTGTTATTGCGATTGGAATTCCTTCATGTTTTTGGGATTTTGAGGTACAGATTCTTAGGTGGACATGTACGTCTTCGACCTGTGCAAATTAGTGTAAAATGATTGGCAGAGAGTAATTTGTTGTCTGATTCTTGTTATGCTTCGTTGATGAATACCAGTATGAATTCATATTCATTTGCTTGAATTGTTACCTCCGTTTGAATCATTGAATTCTAGAAAGGTAACTAGTACTTCTGTCTCTTTCTGAGCTTGACCTTGGACACTGTCTTTGTCACTTTTTGAGGTCCTTGAGCATGGATGAACCGATTTTCGTGTTTCTGACCTTGTTTTGGGTAAGTCGCGAAATATCACAACCAAGCTTGCAAGGCGTGCAAGGTAAGATCGTTGGTTGAATTCCTTTCTTTTACTTCAGTCCGATTTTGACTGAGCAAGAATATGTATGCTATGTTCTTTTCCAATTAATCTGTCCGATTTGACTGTGCATGATTTGGAAATACCGTGTGGGCAACATAGCATAGTTCATTGGAAACCTTAGATTGCTTGATGCAATGAGGTTGTTGTTTTCAGCGATACGCTTGTAGTTTCTTGTTTTCAACTTGTGTCAAAGCCTTACTGTGTAAAAGGAACTAGCATTGGGAGTAGGATTGATACATGAATTGTTGATGTGTTAGTTGCTGTACCAGAGTTTGCTGTGTTTCTGTTTCTTGATTTAAACAGTGATCTTGCTTGCGGCTTGTCTAACTTGTTCATTTATATACTGGTTGAATGTTTTCATATGTGAAGGCAGTGCAGTGATGAACTTATGTGAAAGGAAGTATGAATGGTTTGGTTCTTTCTCTTCCTTTATATTAATACATTTATTGATATTTGGCTATCGGTGGGAAATTGTTTGTAACATATTGGTGGAATCCCGAATTGTTATGTTATTTCCTTTTTGGAGGACGAAACAATCTGACCAATGTTGTGATTTTGGATTCATTGATTGTTAGTGTACATTCGTTTGTTTCTTCATATTTGATGAAATATTAGAAAGTGATTAAGACTATTCTGTAACATTTATAGAGTTACATATTTGTAATCATTTTGTATTACAAGGGCTTAGTCTGATTATGTTTACTTATGTGAATATCTGAATATCTGATCTCATTTAAACAGGGTGTTTAATGAAAAACAATTGATGGATTGCAATTTTTTTAAAAGTTAGTGCTTATCATGCTCAGTTCATTGAACTGACTCATGTTGACTATTTTTTGCAGATGGTTGCCGTAAGAGGTAAAAAGCAATGCAGATCTGACAGGCTGATCAGATTGTTTATTTGATTTATAAAGAATTACAGCTTGATTTTATAAGATGTACTATATGTGAAAAGATGTTTCTTTTCCGTTAGCATTATATCAAGTATGCTGTTGCATAAAATGTAATTGTATAAGTTCTGAAAGGAATGAAAATAAGTGTTTGAAACTTATGTATTGTATTCTATTTCTGAAGGTTGACCTTCTTCGGTTTATATAACGAAGGGGCATTGTTATCATTGTATAATATGGATGCTTTTGTGATTGACAATGAAAGCTTGTAAGTAAATAAGATTAAATTCTTATGAGTGTTTAGTAGTTCTAATTTGTTCTAGCAAAAGCAGTATTGGAATTAAATTATTGTCTCTCTAGAAGATAGGTTAAAATTGAGCCTAAAAGAGAACGCTAAACAAACTGGATTAAATTACTAATCCCTAGTCCTAAGTATGAAAGGACAACAGTAAATTGGATTCTTAATAATTTATACCTTTAAACTAAAAGTATGATATAAATTCAGTTAAGAGAACTGATAGGCAATCAATGGAGTTCAGATGGCAATCTCAAGTAAAGGTTATGAGATATTGTTCCATTCTGTTGCTTTAGAATCAGGTGTATTCTAATGACTCCTTGATGAGAGCGTGACCGTAATACCTCTACCAAGTAATGAGTCTTTTAGAGGAGGGTCGTCTTAAGACAAAGAATCCAGGGATTTGGAAAGGCTAACCTTAGGGAAAAGTCTTTAAAAGTAATTTAAACTCAGGTGCGTAACGCTTGTTATTGGGTAGATCTTCTCGAGGCGGATTTAAAGGTGACGACATAAAGTCGACTGCAGGGCTGTACCTCCGAGAAGATTAGGATCTTCTCGAAGTTACAACAATGCAGGTGACTTATGGCGACACCCTTTGCATTGATCGCTAAGATTTACACTTGATTTCGCACGAGTTACCCTGGGACCGATTAAGAACGTGGTCATGTTATAAGACTGCCTCGGAGAGATTTGGGGTATCATGACACACTGGTTGAACTGCAAGGTTGAACCAGTATGTCATCATATCCCTAATCCTCGTGGGCATCCATATAACATTATCACCTTGTTAATCTGCCTCCGAGTGATTCAGTTGTGAAAGGAAGGACTGACAGTAGTCAGTATAAGACATTCTATATAACATATGAATGGGGTGAAGGACGTATTCCAGATTGACGAGTATGCCGTTAAGGAATACGAGACATGAACAGTATGTTTCAAATCTTTGGCCAAAGTATCGCAAGCTGCTGATTGCGTTGTCCTAATTCACCTAGTCTAAGGGATGAGATGCCGATGAATAATGGTAACAGTTATTCAGTTAGATTCCTTGGACAGAGCATTCTGAATCCCAGATTAGGGAAGAGAACCGCAAGAGTGTTGTGTTAAATAAAAACACTAACTCTTTTTACTCATGAATAGATCGGTGGATTACCGAGTCATGGAATGAATAGATCGGAGGTATTCCGAGTCATTACAGCTGCATATGGTTGTCTGTTATATAAATGGTTATTTGAATTGTGAGTTCTAAATTATGTATTTAGAACCAGTATGCAATTATCAAAAAAAAAAAAAAATTGACTTGTTCTAACAAGAAAGACCGAATGATGTGATTACTATAGAATTAAAAATGTTATATAACAACCAAAACAAAGACACAAAATGAAATATTTTAGAAACCTTTATTTATCTGAATCAGATGACACATCCAAAATATCCACTTTAACAGGACAGTAAATAGGAGCCACAGTTGATGCCAGAAAAAGATGCTCTATTCCAGCAGTAGCATGATTCTTTAACCAATCATATGCCTCATGCCTTTGGCTACGTAACATATCCCAATGATCTATTTTTGGTTGCAGTGGAACACACAGAGCATCCAGGTCAAGCAAGCGGACCAAACTAGATCCCTTGGTGGGCTCTTACCAAAATTGGCCACAACATTTATGAAATGTATTTGGACATCAAACTGATTGTACAACTCTCCAAAAACAACCCGGTCCAACAAACCTTCCTAGATATAATGAGCCTTAGAAATCATTGGACACGACACACGTGAGATTTTTTCCATTTCAGATTCCATGCCAACCCTATAAGTTGGTTTTATCTAGGGACGCCCCATCTCCAAATCCCAATCCTTCGCTAGATGTATAATAAGTAGATGAAAAACTAAGGTTGAGGAAACTTCTGTATTAACCCTTGGGTGACTCACTTATGAAAATAGCCTCTAGATGGAATTAACAATAATAAGTGAGTCACCTTCAATAATTAATTCATTATTATTCAAGTAATTATGAAAATAACCTCTAGAAGAGGAGCTCCCAATTTTTTTTGACTATCTTTCCATACACACTTTGAGTATTAGAGAGAAGATACCACACCCATTCAACACTTAGAGCTAGATTTTATTTTTCCTATTTCAAAATCCCGGCTCCCCCACAATCTTTAGGAAGTGAAACGTCAAAAAATTTAACCATATATATTTTATTTCTCTCATTTGTTCCTTTCCAGAGAAATGTTATCATAATTTTTTTGATTTTATCAATCACAAAATTAGGGATCCTCATAATAAAAAGCATATAAATCAAAGTTCATCAAGATTAGATTAATGTAAGATAATTTCATCATGTAATAGAATCTTATTCAACTTCACCCTACATATTTGGTAGATCATTTAGGTATATTTTCTTTTAAAGACGATTTTATAGAAAATATGCAAGGCCAAGATGGATAGGATTCTTCTTCAGGTTTAACTAATGTACTTATATTACTATGATCTAACCTTGCTTAACTATGTCACAATTTTTATAACTAGAAACTATTGAGCCTAGTGATTGCAAAGCTGTTCATTTCAATAAACAAGGGTGCTTAGTGGTTGTTAAGAATTTTCCTTGATATGAAAATATATGGATTACAGTTTATGCACAATATATCATATGAGAACTACATAAGACATCAGCCTTCTCGATGGTATGCATTGCAGCACTTGGCACCACCATGGATAGTCCAACCAATATAATCTAATTACAGATAATGACAACAAACATCCAACAAAGATGTTTAGATTGTTTTTTTCATTATTAAAATGGATTCCTGGAAAATATAGAGGCTAGCAGCTGCTAGCATTCTCATAGACAAATTATTGGTCAACATAAAACATGCATTGTTGTTCATGGACTCACATCATTTAATCCTGAGCAAGAATAATGTTCATCTTCACCCTATATATTTAGTAAATCATTTAGGACTATTTGGTTTAATGGGTGATTTCAAGAAATATGAAAGGCCATGATGAACATGATACTTCTTTAGGTTTTAAATGATGTACTTCTATTACTATGGTCTAATGCTTATATTTTTCCCTAAGGTAGACATTCAATTTTTATTAGGTCACTATTTTTAAAAACCAGAAATTGTTACACCTAATGACCTCCTAGCCACACCTTTCAAAAAGTACTAGAGCTTAGTTTTCGGTAAGAATTTTCCTTGATATGAACTGTCATGAATTATGAGATATGCACAATATATCCTATGATAAATACGTAAGGATTCATCCTTCTAGAGGTTATGTATTATAACACTTGGCTTCACTAGGGATATTACAACACTTGGTTCCGATTGTTAATTTTAATGTTAAATATGAATTCCTTGAAAATATAGAGCCTAAGATCTAACATAAGTAATGGATCTTAGTGGTCGCTAAGAATTTTCCTTAATAAAAAACAATATGGATTGTATGTTATACACAATATATCTTAACTACCATTGGAGATAAGTAACCTTCGGGCTAGTTTTTACATTCAAGAGGAAATAATTAGAAATGGTTTTCTTGTATACTTTGTGACTGCTGGTATGTTATGCTAATTTGATAGTATTGATTCTTCACATCACTATTTTTTTTCCTACAAGCTCTCCTATTTCATTATCGTAGGATTTTTTTACTCCTACTCTAGGATTGACTAAATCACTCTGCTACCACCAAGGAAAATGACCTAAATGATGTAAATGTAAACAATGAAATTAAAACTTTTAAAATTTCAATTTCTAAAATACCAAATACAACAGGAAGTCACTCTATACTTTGGCACACCTCACCCAAAAAAATCATGACTGATTTATGATGGAATTTTAATTCATGTGTGGATAACTCATGCATGCATGCCATGCTATTAAAACTGTAGAGATTTGGGGGACAATGTGTGGATAAATCATGCATGCCAGTCTACAACATATGGCCTTCCTTGTCATTGTGGGTGGTATTAATGCAAAAAATGACATTTTGAGATCCTCTTCTTTACATATTCTTCACACTATGAAATTTTTATTCTTCACATATTATTATTCTTCTTGCATAAAACACACTACTTAACTAACGTTGATTTTCATTATTACGTTCAAATATTCCAATATGATATTCAAGGCCTAACAACCACTATACACGACGTGTATTAAATTTATTTGAAGTAATATTACAAATAGTTGCTAATAACAACTTCTAGTCAAATTATTATAGTCTTTACAAGCATTGACTGATGTAAATTAATCTAAAATGTACTTGTCCTTTCCATTCGTATTCTATAGCATTTTGAAAGTTTTCCTAGCAAACAAGTTAAGCTATAAAGATCCATTGGTAATGATTTTTAATGTATTAAAATAATTATATTATGATGGAGCATCTTCTCCATATTGCACTATTGAAAATTAGTATTTATCATTCCCATATATTTACAAATTGTTAATTTTTTAATTCCTTTTTATAGGTAATATGTCTTCCATTGGTCACACCTCGTTCACACAAATTCCATTAATTAAAGGAGTAGAGGGTTTGAAGAAGAGAGACGAGAATGGTTTCTAGAACCTCATTCCCTAGAAAACAATCATGTTGATTTGTGGTTATTTTTTGTTGATGATGATGTCAACCATGAAGTCAGTATGGTTCTATCTTCAACAATTATTGATCATCGAACATTGTGTATTCAAGTTGAATGCATTGCCATTAAAATGAATAAGTGCCTTATTCTTGACATGGATTTAGATGTTTCCTTGTTCAAGAAATATGAAATGAAAGATTCTATAGAAAGTAAGGAATTTTATTGTTCTAAATATGGTTGGAAATCGAGGATGTTCATACACTGAAACTAAACATGCTATGAAAATGCCCTTGAAATTCATAATGGCATGAATTGAGTATTTAAAAAAGTTATATAGATTCGATAATACCTCTTCTATTTTTCATTATTTGAATAGATTTTTTTTTCTTTCTCCAACAAAACATGCAAATCTATTTCCAATGCTAAGGCGATATTATTTGTCTAAGTTAGAGATATATCCCTCTAATTAAAATTTTTAAGGGATTAAAAAGAATAATAAATCATCTTTATTGTTAAAATAAAGTGACCAATATATTTGAGAAAGTAGAATATTCGATCGTTGAACAATTTTAATTGTTTTTGTTCAATGGTGATGTTTTTCTAGTTGAAGTTTCTAGGTGCCATGTAACACCTCAAGAATATCAATACCAAACTATATATGAGGAGAATGTTGACCTTCTTGTCCATTCAGTTTTGATTAATGTTATTCCTATATTCCATTTTTGAAAATTTTGAAAAGGTGATTTTTTGGCACGGGTCAGTGACCTGTTCGCCTAAAAATTACACTTTAATTTTTTTTAGGGGTCGGCTTCGCCTACCCTTGAAAAATATCCCCTATATAAACCTAGATTATTCGCCAGGTAGAACACTTCTACTTCACATTTTTTCAACAATATGATATATCCTGTATTATAGACGCGCGACAAGGGGGTAAGTTATTGACGCGCGACAAGGAGGGTTTGCAGACAAGGAGATACTGCAGATATTGACGCATAGTAGATGCATGAAAAAGAGTTTGTTGACGAGCGACATGGAGATTTTTTTCGATGAGCAAGAAAAGGGCAGAGGCTACAGACGCGCGACAGATCCTCAGTGTCGCGCGACAAAAAACCCTCAGTGACGCGCGACATCGCCCTCAGTGACGCCCAGGCCCTCAGTGACGCGCGACATCCCCCTCAGTGACGCGCGACATCCCCTCTAAAGCCCCCACCCCTCATGACAAGAGTTTGTTGATGAGCGACACTGAGATTTTTCAATGAGAAAGCAGAGGTCGGAGGCTACAGACGCGTGACGGGAGATTTTGCTATCGCACGTCAAAAAGATGCATTGACGCGTGTCAATGCATCTTTTTGACGTGCGACATCAAAATCTCCTGTCGCGCGTCTGTAGCCTTTTATCGCAGCACTTGACAATCAGGCGAAATTTTTTCATACAACCCCCAAAAAGGCACACCTCCCGCGAAACTGGTTCCGAGGATATTCACCAGGTATTCTCCACCTTCGATTTCCAAGAGGTCTCTTAAAATGAACCCTGATAAGGCTCGATCTATTTGGTGATCCATAGGAATTCCTCAGAGGCCTGGAGTGGGAAACACAAAGACAAAGGAGTGGAGGGTAATGAAACTTAATTTTAATACATTTGTTTTTAAAATTTAATTTTTGTAATATGCTGAAAGTAAATATACTATATGTGCTTTCAATTCAAATTTTTGAGAAGTAATGTCTTGTAACTATCAAATTGACTAAGAAAAAGATTTTTTATGAAAAATATAATTTCCTATTGTTTCCTAAGGACGTATGGAAAAAAAGGACAACAATCTTTGAGTTGTTTAAATCAGGTGGGCTTACTTGTTCTCCTTTTAAGGATAGCCAACCTAAATTTTAGCCAAACTCACTAGCAAGATTCACGACCAATTCCTTCAAGGGTGTAAGAGGAATGACCAATGAGGTACTATCATTACTAGCGGGTAAAATGCAATCACGGAAAGTATGGATAATTGGATTTATTGAGGAAGGCATCATAGCAAAAAAATTTGAATAGTACTTCCAAAGAGTAAAAGATGACAAAAAAATGAGAGGAATGGTTCTAAAATATTTGAAAAATAAATATCCATATAATATTGTAATGGTAGAATGCAATGAAGCCACTATTATTTTAAAATTCGGTCTTCATGAAGCTCACTACTGCTATTTGTGTATACTCTTGGGAGAAGAGCAAAAAGGAAAAAGAAAATTTGATTCCCAAGGAAGTGAAAAATCAGCAAGAAGAAAAATTGATGCTGAAGTGGTAGAGGTTATTCTAGCTGAAGCTCAAAGAATTATAGATGACTACGTGATTTCAATGAAAGAATAGATTCTATAAAGGATGGAAGAAACATAAGAGTTTACCTGTTAATGTGCATATCCCTTCTAGCTACAGTCAACACTATCATATATTCCATCAACTAATCCATTCAATATAGAATGTGTGATCACAAATTTCTGTAATTTGTCCAGTGATATAACTTATGATGCAATAATGTACTTGCTTACACTTGTCATATCTAGTCTACTAAATTGTGTTATTATTGTGCTCTTACCTATTTCTTATTAAAAATTGTTAAGAGAGATGATAAAAAATATATACAAAAAGTTAAATACAAGGGGGAATCAGCTGTGGAAGGCTGTTATAGATTTTATGACAACAATAGAAAATTAAGAGCTTATGTCTTATGTACACAATATCTGGTGTACACAATTTTTATTTTGATGATGGGGAGAGAGAAGAATTCATCATGGATTGGATGGAGTAGCTTCCGCAAAAATTTGTGACTGCAGGTGATATCAACCTATGAGGGAAGACACATCCTTTTATTTATGAGAGATCTTATGAGTTTAAGTCTCATATGTTGACTAAAAAATCTTTCAATTTTTTTTTCGATAATAGTGTTTTACATCTACAGTGTTGCATTGCATGTTTTAGTTGAATCAAGTTTATTTGAGGTTTTATTATTGAATCACATGGTCAAGAAATGTTTTTAAAACATTACTATTCTCATTTGAAAAAAGCTACGTTGATTATGATCATATTAAACAATTCTATTAGTTTATTGCCTTTGAACTTATACATACACTATTTATGCAGACAACCAACCAATAGAGGAAGACATTATCTCTTCGTCTCCACATAAAAACAAAGGAGATGATGTCACTCTTAACATGTCACAACCCATTCACCTTGTTATGCCAGATATCATTGACCATACATCCAATGAATCTATACAAGGTGTTTGACATTTACTCATTTTATAAATTTATCATTGCAATTAGTTTTCCATTGTCATTGTTTACATATATTTAATAAATTTTTTTTTTTTCAATAATGATGCCAAATGGGGAGGTTGTTGGCACGTCCCACACGAATTCATAGAAAGAAACTGGTATGTTAGTCATGTGTGATTATAAAAAAATCCATTTATAAACCCCACATAATTTTAGGAGCCTATAAAAAAGTGGTTTATTTGTTATATGTATTTTAGACCATGTCCATACAAAGCATAGAGGAAGTAATGACTTATCCTAATGGTCACTAACATACATCTATTAAATATATTTAATTTGAATTAAGTAATGTTTTTTAATTGGTTAATATTAAATTAAGGACAATTGAAAAAAATTACTTCTGTGCAGTTGGCCATTAGCAACCACTAAGCTCATCAAATACTGTCAAGACAAACATAGTATAAGTAGTAATTGGTAAGCCTAGCGGTCACTAATATATATCTATAGCTATGCAATATTGTCCAAAAAAGGGTATTACATTGTATAAAAGCAAGTTGTATCATGAATTTAATTACGTCAACATGATAGTTATTTTCAATTGATCAAAGTTTTTTAATTGGTTAACATTAAATTATAGACAATTGAAAAAAAATTACTTATGTGCAGTTGGCCATTAGCATCCGCTAAGCTCATTAAATACTGTCAAGTCAAAAATAGTCCAGGAAGTAATGGCTTAGCCTAGTGGTTGTTAATATACATATATAGCTATGTAATATTATCCAACAAAGGGTAGTACATTGTATAGAATCAAGTTGTATCAAAAATTTAATTACATCGATGTGATATTTGTTTTCAATTGATTAATGTTTTTTAATTGGTTAACATTAAATTGTGGACAATTGAA
Source organism: Taxus chinensis (assembly GCA_019776745.2). Classification (NCBI taxonomy): domain Eukaryota; kingdom Viridiplantae; phylum Streptophyta; class Pinopsida; order Cupressales; family Taxaceae; genus Taxus; species Taxus chinensis. The sequence goes on from CM034156.1 coordinate 448,802,709, forward strand.
AAAAAAACATTACTTATATGCAGTTGGCCATTAGTGGTCGCTAAGCTCATCAAAGTCAGTCAAGCCAAACATAGTCCAGACATTAATGGTTTAGCCTAGTGGTCACTAATATACAACTATAGATATGTAATATTTTCCAAAAAAGATTAATACATTGTATAAAAGAAATTTGTATCACAATTTTTTTTACTTTGACATAAAACTTATTTTGAATTGATTAATATTTTTTGAAATAGAATGTGCATCATAAGAACCTGTAGAGGGGGAGTGTGAGGGAATCTAAGAGGGAATCTCAATCAGTAAGCATTAACCTACTGAAAGTTTGATTATTTTAGTTGGTTAATATAAAATTGTGGACAATTGAAAAAAATTACTTATGTGTAGTTGGCCAAAAGGATTATTTAATTATTTTAGATTTGGATGGTTTGTTATGTGATCGAAACCAATCCCATAAAGAGATGGAATTCAAGTTCGGTAAGGAGACTATCAACTTGTGAGGTGAAATCAAGGAATTTTTATAGTTACTATCATTAAAATGTGAAGTGTGATTTTGGTCTAGCTATCTCTCTTCCGTACAAGTTAAAAAGTTGATAAAGGCTTTGAAGAAAAATAGTAGCTAAATTGAAACCAGTTATTTTTTGGGGAAAATAAAATTTCTCTATAGAAGACGAAATTGCAATAAAATATCTCCAAAAGATTTGGATTAGAGACGATATTGTTTTCGACTCTACAGACACATTGTGTATTACAATAGGCAAAAAGGGAAACCCTACTGAAAATGTTATGGTGGGGAGGAAATCCAATGGACCCAAAATAGTGGCTAAGTACAAAAAGGCACGTAGGCGTGCAAGGCCTAGATGAAGAAATGCGCGCAAGGATAAGGCACGCAAGATAAGGTTTAAGGAAGGGTTTAAGAAAAACCATGGCGCACATGCAGACAGAGCCAAGGTTTCATGAATTAGCCATATTGAACATTTTGGGAAGGACACGAGAAAAGTGTGATCTGACTGTACATGCGGAGTGGATAAGGTGCCAGCCTAGCAACGTGATTTCCATGAAAGGAATATGCCTTGCGATAGAAGGTTCTTTGAGACATCATGGAAAAAAGTGGAGAGCTTAGGCTTGGAGAAGCATGCTCCCATGTAGGACCAAATTCATACACTTGGCACTAGATCTGAGGCCATAGAAGGATGAGTTGGCACTTTGGGATGCCTATATATGCGAGCACCCACAAGAGAAAGGGAGATGAGAGATCAGATAGAAAAGAGAGGAGATTATAGAGAGTGGAGCTCTACAGAAATACTATAAGAACTCTGTGGGATTGGGTAGAAGCTATATAAGGGAGTAATGTATTAAGGGGTTGGGACATAAATTTTTCTTTATATGGATGAAGGACATGATACCTGCTATGATGCATGACTTTGGTCTAATCAAGTTATGGTAGTCTAATGGATCCATTGAATGTAATGAGGTTATAAACATGAATGAGTATGAGTGTAATTGATTCAGTTCATATCTAAATATTTTCATTTCTGTTCATGGATGTTATGGAGTAGATGAAAATCTTTATGTATTTTCCTTTCTACTGTAGTTCTATCTGTTATCTATAAGTACCCTCTGTTTGGAATGAATACATTTGTCTAGAGGCTATTATGAGCCCTATGATGATTGTATGTCTCATTTTCACCTTTATTCATTAAGATTCATGACATAGATGATGGTTTCCCACTTAACTCACATAAAATAGAGACTCGGTGCCCACACATTCCTTGGGTGAGCACCAAGTTGGGTGATAGGCCGACGTGCATGGGATTCCCTTGTTCTTCTGGTGGGTGTAAAAATGACTACATATTCGTTTTATTTCTGGAACCTCTTTTCAAAGTTATAGTGGGAAATGGCATACATCTTGATCTGTGTAATGAGTAATGATATAGTTTTTAACTTTGGAAAGTGTTGAATCATGGTTTAAAAGCATGGAGGATGAATTTTCTCAGAGATTCAACACTGGATATGAGTTTGATGCACATAGATGGGTAGAAGAGAACCTCTACCATGATTTATATGAAACTTTTTTTTGTTACTTCCCAGTAGAACTGTATGAATGGCTCTCAGCATATGCATCTAGATCAAGCTAGTATTATTGAACATACGCATGGACCCAAGAAGAATACCAGTGGCTGCAGGATGCAGATCTGATGTGGACTTGTGATGTGGAGAATTGGTGGAAAGGTGTGTTGATTAGATACACTCTGGAGTATGCTATTTCTACATACTCTTGTACAGAAGTTATTGAGTTTGAGTTTCTGTGGGAGCCTAGATGATCATTTCTATGTGATATCCCTCTGGAAATGAAGATCTTGATTGTTACCTTGAGTTTAGAGGCATTTCCAATGGTAGACTAAACCATTCTGAGTGCTGGGTAAGGAAGCTAGGATGGAGGAAGATGGCATATGTTACAATGGAGAAGGAAAGGGAGGAGAGGTGACTCAAGTATAGTGAAGTGTGTGAAAGGGATATTACAAGACAATGCAAGGTTGTAAGTGTGATGGATCTATGGAGGTAGATGTTGTAGGGAGGAGTTGATGTTCATGTAGAGGATGTGGAACCTGAGCAGTCTGTGCTACCCCATCCTGGCAAGCACATAAGAGAGACCCCTTCAGCTTTTGATGAGATTTCATTGCATGGAAAGATAAGAGTCATTGGCACATATCTGAACCCACCTAGTGACCAAACCTTGGTGCTTGGTTTTCTAGATCAAGGAAGGAGTATCGCTAACCCAATTGGTATCAGTGGAAGTGACAAATCTACACCTAAGAGATATAATTTTTCATTTCCCACTTCTATGGTTACCCATACTATTCCAGTATTTGGAGGAATTTTTGGACAAGGAGCTAGTACACAAGACTTCTGTCTCACGTCTGGGAGTGGCACGGGGTACACTAGTGGTAGTGGGGCATTATCGTAAACCATCACTGTGTAGTTTAGTGGAACTTTGGAGACCCTTGGTACGAACACTATAGGACCTGGTGGACCTAGTGGACCTAGTGGGTTAGGAGGCACAAGACATGGTGGATCTAGTGGCTTAGGAGGCACAGGACCTGGTGGATCTGGTGGATCTAGGGGGGAAACAATGGAGGAAACCGAGGCTCTAGCTTAGGAGGACAAGGACCCCAACAACCCCCTCAAGTTTTCTTTGAGATGTATTTGCATTTTCTAGGTTATAGAGGTATTGAATATGCTGTAGAACATGTTCAAAAGTGTGAGCTGCTATGGAACGTGAAGTGGATCACAACCCCATAGTGGAAGGCTAGTTAGTTTGCAATGATGTTGTAAGGGTGTGCACATAGCTGGTATAGGAAATATGACCCTCATCAAATGGTGGTGGATTATATTATTTTAAAGAATGCCTTCTTGGAAAAATTCCATATCCTTGAGTTTGAACCGAAGAGCATCAACACCCTGAAGGAGATTCAATAGGGAATGACAAAGAGTGTGCAGGAGTATGATGCATGGTTTAAAACCCTCCTGTCAAAATTATCATATGAAATTCACCCTTCACAACATGCTCAATGGTTTGTTGGAGGGTTGATAACACCTTTTAGAAGAGCCCTATTTCATAAAACTTTCACATATCCACGTGAGGTGCTAGAAGCTAATCTGCATGCCGAAGCTATTGGAAGTGTTGATACTGGTGTTAGCCCATTTCTGGAAGCTCGTATCACTGCTATGGCTAAGCAGCTGGAGAAGTTGTTTGCGAACTCAACCCATGAGACTTGCAGTGGTATATGGTGTACAAATTATGAAGTAGAGGGGAATGTCAAGGATAGTTTCCCCCGGAGGATAGTATGCGCAATAATAGTAGAATGTGAAATCTGTCATGGGGAACATGATGCAAGTAGATGTCCCTTGTTAAAACACGTAATTAGGAAGAATGTGTCTTGCTACTATAAGATCTATACCTCTACAACCCATGATACTAAGGATTGTAGGATTATTGATCATATCCATGAGGCCATTGATCATGGGGTGCGCCAGACCAACATTTCCAGTAGTTCTAAAGGTGATGATCACTATTATGAGGAGCACATAGATGGAGGCACACGTAGAAGGGGATTTTGCAGAGGATTCCATGGTCATGGTAACCGTGGAGGAGGAAGAAGTGAGTTCCCATGTGGAACCTATTTTAATTGTGGGTCTATAGAGCATTACAAATGAGAGTGCCTAGATCTATTGTAGTTCTCATGGTGTGGGAAGAAGCACAAGTATGAGGAGTGCCCTGAGTTGTTAGAGAACATGAATTAACAACACTGGAAAGACAAGGGCACTGCAATGGTAAGCATTAAGAAGATAGACACATAATGGATGCCATGGGTGACACATGATGTGAGTTTGGAATCTGTTATCGTAACAACAAGAGTAGAGGTTACGCATGTAAAGGAAATACTAACGCAAGAAGAACCTAGTTTTAAGGGAAGAAGTGGTACATGGGAAGTATCTAGATCTTGTGCATCAAAAAGAGGTATATTAAGATACCATGGATTTCAGTAAGAGTTTACAAGGAGAAATCTAGTGTCTAAAGGAGTAGTCCAGGAGGGAGGAGTAAATAAGGAAGGTCAAGGCACCAAAGGATGACCTAGATGAGGTCAGGGAAGTATGTAAAATGCTAAGGCAAGAGAATATTATTCCCTTTCTAGGAGCATTGTTGAGAGATAAGGTACCATGGGCCAGAGAAGAGTGCGAGAGGTAGGTCTTGCATGCAAACGTTCCCACTCACAACCTTGACTATGATAGGGAGATCACATTAAAAACAGTCATGGATAGATGGCTCCTTAGTAATATCCTCATTGACACATGCATGGAGGTCAATGTTCTCACCTTGGATGCATGGCATCAGATGGGAAGGCCTGTATTACAGCTATCTTCGAATGTGCTATATATGGCAAAGAAAATGAAGGCAATGCCCATCGATGTCTTAAAGGATGTAGCTATAACCATTCAGGGAGCTAAGTTTAGTGGGGACTTTGAAGTCTTGGCACCCACTGAGGTAGACAATTTCCTAGCACTACTTGGGCACCCATGGTGTTATAAGAACAATGCAGATCTTCGGTTCAACAAGGTGTACATAAGATTTGAAAATGAGGAGGAATGGGTCATCATACCCCTGGTTGATGGGAAGTCAACACCCTATACTGAACCTTTGGGAGAAGAGGTCCTGGATAGAATTTATGTGCACTCAATCAGGGATCCAAAGATAATTCATCCCATAGATGGAGTTATCTAGTTTGAGGATGCTCAGTCTTTAAGTGACACCACTAGTATAGAGTATAATAATTGGGTGCATGGAACCTATGAGTTAATCGGATGACATTTAAGGGGATCGGTGACAAAGGTGACAAAGGCTTGTATGATCCGACACCTAGGAGGAAAGGAGCTACCTAAGTACTCAGGAGGAGCCTCCCCTGAGGTCTTTTTGCAGAAGATGGAAGCTTATTGGAAGGAGGAAAATGAATGAAGGGGGATGTTAAGCTATGTCCTACTTGGAACTGCTATGTGCTAGTGGCAACACATTAGGATAATCTCTTGGAATGGCGTGAAGTGAGAATTTCCTTCTCTATTCATTTCTCTAGAAGCAACGTGCCCACCACCATCAAAGACTACCATGGTAAGGAGCATGCCTCTTTCCACATCCAAGCCTATGAGAGAGCCTGGAAGGAAGGCTAGGAAGCTTTTCCACCATCCCTTTGGGTACACAAACTATATTCTACATTGTAGGGTTATGTGCACATAGTACATCCACTCTGAGACATGCCGCCAAACAGGGAATTGGCAAGAACTAGCGGCTGATCTCGTCCAAGTATTTGAGTATCAAAGCACCAAACCATTGGTGGATAAGGCATTACAGGAGGTCAAGCCCCTTATGATGGGGGATATTGTAAAGGAAGAGGTAGGTTTGTTGAATTCCTAGGAGAGCCATGCTTGGAGGGACAATTTGGTGAAGATGAGTCTAATGAGGTGTAGTTTGAGCACACGTGCACAGAGAAAGAAAAAGGCAAGATGGTCTATGTCATAGATGGTGAAGAGATGGAAAATTTGGAGGTTAACCATTCTCTAGGCTCGTGCAAAGTGATGGATAGTGCTGATGAAAGAATGCGCACCTATCATGAGCCTTTAAAAACAAATAAGGTTAATATTGGGTCAGAGGTGGAACCCAAGGAAGCTATCATTAGAGATTATTGGTCGAAGAGGGAAGTCTCTAAGATCATTGATATTTTACGTGAGTTTGAGGATTTATTCCCATGTGGGTATCATGAACTCAAAGGCTGTTCACCTTTCCTTGGGGGAAATGAGAATTAAGTTGAAGGAAGGTGCACACCTAGTCCGGAAGAGACCATACCAGATGAATCCTAATCTATGCGTGTGAAGGTCAAGGAGGAAATAGACAAGATGATAGCGTCAGGAATCATAGAGGCTATGGAGGAGTCAGAGTGGATAAGTCCAATGGTGATTAGTATCAAAAAGGACAGAAGGATAAGGATATGTGTTGATTATAGGGATTTGAATGCAGTGTGTGTCATTGATCCCTTCCCAAACCCATTCACTGAAGATATCTTAGAAGGAGTGGCAGGGCATGAAGTCTACTCTTTCATGGATGGGTTCTCAGGCTATCACTAGGTGAGGATTGCAAAGGAAGACCAGAGAAAGACAACCTTCACCACTGAGTGGGGAAGTTTTGCCTATACGGTCATGCCTTTTGGGTTGAAGAAATGTGCCTACTGTGTTCTCATGCATTGTAGTGCAGGCCTTCCAGGACTTCATCCACAAGTTTCTCCAGGTTTACCTTGATGATTGGACCATGTATGGACTGGTCAAGGACCATTGTGACAATTTGAGATTGATGTTTGAAAGGTGTCAGTAGTTGAGGATATCCCTCAACATTAAGAAGTGTGTATTTGCTACCCTGTTTGGGACCCTGTTGGGACACATCATATGCAAAGAAGGCTTGCTGGTGGATCCTGCCAAAATTGTAGTGATTGTGGGATTAGGGGAGAAAACTAGTCAAAGCATAGTGTGCGGGTTATCTTGGACACGCGGGCTACTATCGGAAGTTCATCAAGGGGTATGTTAAGATTGTTGCACCTTTAGAAGAGTTGCTCAAACATAAAAGTGCCTTTCATTGGGGAGAGGTGCAACAGAAGGCGTTTGACACATTGAAGGATATGCTTGTCACCACACCTATATTATGTTTCCCCTCTTGGGATAAGCCCTTCCATGTTCATGTAGATGCCTCAGGAACAACCATTGGGGCAGTGCTTGCACAACTTGGTGAGGGAATTGTTGTTCACCCCCTATGCTTTGCAAGCAAGAAGTTGACACCAACAGAGCAGAATTATACTACGACCGAGCGTGAGGCATTGTTTATGATCTACGTGCTTCATAAGTTCAGGAAGTATCTATTGGAAACTCCCTTTGTCTTCTACACTGACCACATGGCATTAAAATACTTGGTGAACAAGCCCATCCTACAAGGGCACATATGTTGGTGGGTGCTGTTATTCCAAGAGTTTGAGTTCACCATGGTTTTCAAACCAGGAAAAAGTAATTTTGGACCTGACCATTTATCTAGGATTGATTCAGGGGGAGGACACGCAAAGCATTGAAGATACCATGCCAGATGTGTAGCTGTTTAGGTTGTGACACGCATCCTCAAACTTGGAGGATATTGTTGTATTCCTTAAAATGGGTATGGTGCTGGAAGGGATGAGGACATTAGAGAAAAATTAACTATCCATACACGCCACACCCTACATGTTGATCAATGGGGACTTATAAAAACTAGGGCATGATGAATTTTTGCGCAGGTGTGTACTAGAGCATGAGCACCTATCCATCATAGAGGAAGCACACGGAGGAAGTGTGGGTGGACATTATGCAGGAGATGGCACCACTACATTAAATATTAATGGCAGTATTGTGGTGGGAAACTCTGTATAAAGATTGCAAGGAATATTGTAAAGCGTGTGACCATTGTCAGTGCATTGGTAAGCCAGGAAGGAGAGATGAAATGCCTTTGCACCCTATATCCCTAGCACTGAACCTTTTGAGAAATGGGAAATAGAATTTGTAGGCCCTATTGCACCAGCAACGCGTGGGACTGGATCATGCTATGTAATCACTTGCATAGACTATTTGACAAGGTGGGTAGAGGTAGCCCCAACTAAAGACTGTACAACAGCTACAACAACAAGATTTTTGTGGGAGAACATTATCATGAGGTATGGATGCCCTTTAAGTTTAACCAGTGATAGGGGTACACATTTCTTGAATGAGACCATGAGGATCCTGTTAGCAGAATTCCTACACCTTATCACCCACAAGAAAAATGGAACTGTAGAAAGTATTTAAGAAGATACTGAGTCATACCCTGATTAAATTTGTGATGTTGGAAGACAAGATTGGGATGAAAAGGTATTAGCCATATTATGGGCTTATAGGACAACTTATAAAAGGATGAACAAAGCCACACCATTTCAATTGGTGTTTGGCATGGAAGTTATCCTGCCGGTTGAGTTTATGTTACCTTCTCTGCATATAGCATGCAGGAGGGATGGCTGATGAGCAATCACTGGAAGAAAGGATTGATAAATTAATGAAGCTGGATGAAAGATGATCACTCACCAGGTGGAGCCAAACAATAGAAAAGGCAAAGCAAAAAGCATGGCATGATCGCCACATTAAGAACAAGAAGTTTGAGGTTGGGCAGATGGTCTTACTATATGATTCTAAGTTTCTATGCCATCCTGGGAAGTTAAAAGTGCATTGGTTGGGTCCCTACACCATCTTGTACATCCTTGATTTGGGTGCGTGCCAGTTACAAGCGCTGGATGGGATGAGATTGCTAGGAAACTTCAATGGGAGTAGGCTGAAGCCCTACTATAAATAAGTCTTCTTGGTGTTTGTAAATAAGGCAGTATTGCCAGTTAGTTTAGGATTTTCTTTAATGCATTTTCCTTTCTTTTGTTTCCTTTCTCGTTGCTGTTTTGTGTTACACCTTGGGCACCGGTAATCACATTAATTTTTGAAAGTTGTAACTACACAGAGGACCACACATTGTTTAGTGTGGGGTGGAGTAAGGTGGAAGAAATCAAAGTATGAAGCAACAGGAAGGAATGCATTGGAAATCCCAGTTGAATGGCCCTGTGAAGAAAGTACATGCAAGGAAAGGTGAAAAAGGATGGTTGGTGTCAGGATAAAGCTACATTGGGGATCCACGTACAAGAGAGGAAGAAGCACAAAGAAACATGAGGTAGGTGAGAGAAAAAATCATGACAGAAGAAGTGCCTTCGGTGCTGGTTACGCGCACGCAAGAGTCTCCTGTCAGGATGGATTGGTTGCATGCCAGAAGGTTGGAGAATTATCTATGCAAGGTTGGGCACGTGAGTTAAACTGCTAAAGTCAGGTTTGTTTGAAAAAGCCACATTAAGTGTTAAAGTATGGTGGTAGGTAAGGTAACATTTAAAGTTACAAAGTGGGAAAAACTATAAATATAAGGTCGAGGCATTTCATTATTTACTTTGTGTATACAAAGAGAGAAGCGCTTCTGCATCATTACAAACTAGGGCTTCCAGGACTGATCCGTGTGAAGAAAAATTTGAAGAGTTTAAGTGTGAGTAACTAGTTTGGATTTACAAACCAGAAGGAAGGGATTTCACTGGCATAAGAGAAGTTTTGAGAAGGCACCATCTTGTGAAAGTATTATCCCAGCTAGGGTTTGAAAAACTAGGGCACGGGTTTAAGAGGTTTTCTTCACAAGTTTGAGATCTTAAGGTTGGAAGAAGTGGAAGAGAAGAGTAACAAGAAGAGATTGAAGTAATAAGAGGACCTAGATAATGGCACCCAAGAAACCAACCGTGTCACCTAAAAATCCAAAGGGCAAGGGCAAGGGCAAGGGCAGAGAGCCAGCAGCAACCACCACAAGCATGAATGAGGAGTGGTATGCAGAAATGCAGTACCTGGATGGAGTTTTTCTTGGGAAGGAGTGGGAATCCCATTTGAGAAAGATGGTGGTGAGTGATTATAACCATTGCACAAGCACAATAGAGAAGGAAATGGCACTGGAGTTAGTGCACCTGATGAACAAAAGGACACCAGAGGGTTTTCCCATCTATAGCGATGAGGTAAAAGTGAAGTTGGAGAAGGCATGGTTATTGCAACTCTATGAGTTTCCCTACTTTGGAAATCCTAAGTGCCTCTATCAGTGGATGATGTTGCTCATGCATGAGGATCACTTTTACTTCACAGGGCAAAAGATGTGCATAACCCCTCAGCTGATTTCTAAGTTTACAGGCCTCATCTGCATGGGAGACAACATAGATGATGACCTGAGCGACAAGGATGCCATCAAAGCAACCGTCACTGCATATGATTACAAGAAGGGGTCGAGGTATTTTGATATTGTGGAAATCCAGATCCCGTCATGAGAATGGCCGTGTGCCTAGTCATAAAGTTAAATGATCAAGAAAGGTGGACACAGGTAAATAAGGCCTGGTTGAATGTATGCAGGAAAATATCAGAGGGCACAATCTACAATTTATCGGCCTTCATTGCAGATGAGATAATCAACAGCGCACAGGAAGGAGACAAGATACTCTTTGGAAATATCCTCCTGACAATTGTATTTTTAGAGATAGGAGTACTTGACATGGTAGAAAAATTTGTTTCAGAGTATTCGGTTGAAGATTCCTTGCCTATGAAAATATTTGCAAAGTATACATGTGAAACAATGATAGCCTCCCACAAGTCACTCCTGGACAAGTGGTATAAGTGCTTAAGGGATGCGTTCGGGGTAGAGTGGAGAATCCCAGAACAACTACTGATGCTTACAATGGGAGAAGATGAGTTTTCTATGTACCAACACTTCTGCATAGGAAGATTTAAGTTGATGGATGAAACCATGAGCCCATGGTGTAAACTCCCATTCTCCTTCACCACCAGTACTTCTAAGCGGGAGTTAACAGGTTCAAAGAAGCAAAGAGACTAAGGTTTGACCTTAGTGAATTTTATCAGGACCACAGGGAGATGCGCATGGACACTAGTCTACCCCAAGAAGCACACGTACGTGGAAAATTATGTAGCGCATGAAATCAGAATGATGAAACCCCTTACTCTAACAATTATAGGAAAGTCTGCGGTGCATGTATATCTCCGCATTAGGCCAAAATTTGAGAAAGGTGCATACCTGGAGAATGATGTCTCCATACCTGAAGATCCCATGGGTAGAAGAAAGCCCACACTCAAGAGAAGGGAGAGGGAAGAAGAAAAAGCACCAAGTGTGTAGACTACCCAACCAGTAAGCATGCTGGTGGCAAGTGCCAAACCTAGCACCTATACGCGCAGGAAGAAATCCTTGGTAAAAGAGAAGACCCTGGAAGAAGAGGCGCTAGAGCAACCCCTCACCAAGGAGAAGTTTCCAGAGGAAGCAGAGAAGGTTAAATCCCCTGTGGAAGAGTCACCTCTTAGAAAGAAGCTGAGGATAGAAGAGGAAGCTAACTCAGAGGAGATGCAGAGCTTGGATAAATACATAGGTGAAAAGGATGATGATGAATGAAGAAGATGATCCTGAAAAGAGATCAAGAGCCACTTGTCTTTAGCGTGCACGATTTAGAAGAAGAGGGAGGAGAAGAAGAATAGGAGTTCCTTTTCATGCGGTGCAAGGGTAGCCAGGAGAAGGAAGGTGCCCAGGACATGGGAAGAAGTGAGGAGGTTGGCACGTAGAAGATAGAAAATTCCAAGCCTTACGCTGGAGCAAGTAAATGAGGTGGCAGAAAGAGAAGAAATAAAAATAATCGAGGCCTTGGTAGAACAAGAATTGGAGCACAATGCTGACATAGTGATGGGAGAGGATAAGGAGGAAAGCATTGAGAAAGAACAAGTCAGTATGGGAGGAGGTCCCAGTCTAATGGTGAGTTTCCCCAAAGCCGCGCGCTCGGGAAGGAAGAGCCTTGATACAGAATGAGGATAGGTCATGGGCTATGTTGATGACCAAAGGAAGGTGCTAAGCATGTGCTTCCAGAGCACTGTACCCATGGAAGAAATTCTAGCTATGGAGTCATTTGATGAGGAGGGTGCATACCCCAGGACAAGGAAGATGCTCTCTTGGGTGTTTGAGTCCTATATTGATGAGCTAGAGTTCAAAGTATACCAAGGGGAAATCATGTCAGTACCAGAGTCTAAGGGAACCAACCCCTTGGTAAATTCCCAACAACTCTCAGATGAGTAGTTATGTAATGCACTGAACAAGGTCGCGGTCGAGACTGAGGCTAGGCTCTTTGGAAGAAATGACAGAGTAAGATTTCTAGAGGGAAAGCTAGAAAAGAAGGAAGAGGAGCTGGCTGAGAAGACTAAGGGCTTGAAACAAGAAGATTTGATCAACACACAGCTAAAGCATGAACTAAGGGATGAGAAGGCAGAAGGTGTGTGAAGTATACAAAAATATGGAGTCTATCACAAGTGCCATTATGTTGAAGCATCCATAGACCTAATGCCACCCGCGTAGAAGTACGGATCTCACTCTTGAATGCTTAGAAATATTTGACATGCATCCTCACCATGGAGAGATAACCATTGGCTCTGGAGCCTGTGGAAGAAGTGGTAGAATGCTTGGAGAGGGAAGAAAAATTGAAATTGGTAGGAATCATTGCTAAGTATAGCATGGTACTTGTGGATGTCAAGATTGTTACTTAATCTGCTAAGGCATCGTATGATAATTGCACAAACAGAGATAGTAGAATGGCGAGTAGGTTGGTCACCACTCATGAAGCAGAGTTGAATGAGTTTCAAGAAAATAATAACAAAAATAGAGCAGAAAGGGAAAGAATCCTTGCCGAGGTCAAAAAGAAATCCGAGGCCATTGAAACCTTAAGGGGCTCAATCAAAAACCAGTTGAAGGAACTATACCCACAAATCATGAGAAGAATGGACACACTTGAGGACATGGAAAAATAATTAGAAGGGGTAGTTGAGACTATGAATACCCAAGAAGATGGGTTAAGCTTTAAGGAAGTGAGCACCTTGGTCGGAAACCTCTGCCAAAGAGTGCAGAGTGAAGTAGATGCCTGGAACAAGCTGGAGGCCGACCTAAAGAGGGACTTCCCAATCCTTTTGCAGCAATAATTACCCTTCCATTTTTTTATTCTTTCCCATTCCTTCATCCCCTTATTCTTACTCTTCCAAAATTCTTTTATTCTTCTGGAACATACTGTAATTCTTTTGGAGAAGTGTTCCCGTGGATGGAGAATAGGCGTAGTGTGGGGTGATGTTGGGACCCCAAAATAGTGGCTAAGTACACAAAGGCATATGCACGCAAGGCCTAGTTGAAGAAGGGCACGCAAGGATAAGGCACACATGATAGGGTTTAAGGAAGGGTTTAAGAAAACCTATGGCACATGCACGGATAGAGCCAAGGTTTCAAGACTTAGCCATATTGGACATTTTGGTAGGACATGAGAAAAGTGTGACCTGACTACGCATGTGGAGTGGATAAGGTGCCATCCTGGCAATGTGATGCCCATGAAAGGAATATACCTTGCGATAGAAGGTTCTGGAAGACATCATGACAAAAAGTGGAGCGCTTAGGCATGGAGAAGCATGCTCCTGTGGAGAACCAAATTCAAAAACTTGGCACTAGATATGAGGCTGATGAAGGATGAGTTGGCACTTTGGGATGCTTATATATGCAAGTTCTTGTAGGAGAAAGAGAAGATAGAGATTAGAAGAAAAGAGAGTAGAATATCGAGAGCGGAGCTTTGCAGAAATACTGTGAGAACTCTGTGGGATAGGGTAGAAGCTATATAAGGGAGTAATGTATTAAGGGGATGGGATATAAATTTTTCTTTGTATGGATGAAGGACATGATCCCTGCTGTGATGTATGACTTCGGTCTGATCAAGCTGTGGTAGTCTAATGGATCCATTGAATGTAATGAGGTTACAAACATGAATGAGTATGAATATAATTGATTTGGTTCATATCTATATCTTTTCATTTATGTTCATGGATGTTATGGAATAAATGTAAATCCTTATGTATTCTCCTTTCTACTGTAGTTCTATCTGTTATCTATAAACACTCTCTGTTTGGAATGAATACATTTGTCTAGAGGTCATTCTGAGCCCTATGATGATTGTATGTCTCATTTCCACCTTTATTCATTAAGATTCATGACATAGATGATGGTTTCCCACTTAACTCACATAAAAGAGAGACTCAACGCCCACTGGGTGATAGGATGACGCGCATAGGATTCCCTTGTTCTTCTGGTGGGTGTAAATATGACTACAATTACTAATTTTGGGAGTTAAAGGTTTGTTGTTTGGAATTTATTGTATTGGTGAAAAAGACCTCGTAATATGGTTCCAGATTTTAGATCCAAGAATATTAAATACTTGAATGAGAATTTAGTGTTGAATGGATAAGAATTGCATCAAAATATTTTGACATTTCCTTATGGTCTTCATTTATGGATTCAACAATGGTGAAGTGTATGTTCATCAAAAAAATTAGTTAGCTACGAGATACCCATTTCAAGTTCATTTGGGTATGCCACCAATGTAAGCTCAAAACAAATACTAGACAAAAAATAGTAGACATTTTTGGTAATGTCTATGGTGAAAAAATATAATTTTGATCAATGATGTAAGATTCTTGTTGTACAAATCTAAAGAAGAAATTACTTTCAAAACCTTAACATACTAGAGATTTGATGGAAACTATAAGACTCATTAATTAATTTATACTGAATTATGTACATGGTTGAAACATGTAGGACAACACAAGAACATGTGTAGATCATTGAAAACTTTCAAACACACCATTGGTGTTTGAATGATATCTTTTGATTTCAAATCCAACAATTTCTTGTTCATTTATATGGAATAGAATAACTACCTTAAAGTTCTTAAAGATTCGTAGTGCGCAATAATTTTTTTCGATTCTATTTTTTTAACAAAAAACATTATTTCTAGTACAATGTAAAAAAAAGAAGTACATTTTTTTTTTGTCAAAATTTACCACCCTCATCCATTTGATTTTGTAAGAACATGTCAAACATGAAATTGATAATATGTAATATAAATGGCATTTTGGCACACACCATTCACAAGGATGATTCATCACATGAGATGTTAAGAAAATTTGGTGGTATTGATCTTAAAAAATAAATATTATTTTTTAAGACATAATGTCAAAGAGTTCTTGCAACATTGCATAAAAAATTTCAAAATTTATTTGTGGACATAAAAAATAAATTCAAATGTTAATGACATTATGTCTTCATTCATACGATACATTGGCTTGGAGGTTGGAAGCTTCGAGTTTATATTTACACAAGAATATTGCATTGTGACCAAACATACCGGCTATCAAAGTTCTAGGAATCCCAACAAATTTCTCAAAAATATTAGCACCATTTAGAACAAGTGTAATACATATTGCAATTGTAAAAATGCAGTGCTTATAAATGACTCTAGAGAGAAAAACAAGTTTAATGATGCGGGGAACTACATAATTGATAACACATTTAACAACTACTTGATAGATGATTTGTTGCCTATATTGCAACTATTGAAGGATATGATGTCATTAAATCAATATCCCATTTATAATTATGTAATCCCCCCCAAGTTATGCAAACTTAATTTCCTTCCCAACCTTTGGATTTATCAATCAGCGGAAGCCTTTATTCATAATCAAGCTAATGCATGGGAAAATATTGATGATGACATCCATTTTTATTGCACCAACCTTCCCTCACAATAGTTGATGGAATAATTATTTGGGTTGTGCTTTTAGATGCCCTCACTAATTTTATCTCAATTCTCTCTGTCTTTTTCCCCTTCCCTCTCATGGCATCTACCTATGTTCCTTTCATCCTATTGTGTGGAAATAATCTAGCAATGGCTTTCCTCTCTCCCGTGTCTTCCACTTTTCTACCCAATGTATTTTGCATAGGCTTCACACGTGTTCTAAATGTGATTGAGAAAGTATGGGGCATAAATTATCTCTAGAGAGGTGGAAGAGCTTATGTCAACTCTAATATTACAAGCATATTCATGTTCAATTGTTTGTTACTTTGTGAAGATAAGGCAGTGGTCATGGCGGTGGTATCCCATATCATTTACCCATGTCATCATGTGGGTTTGGTCAAAGACCTGGTAGAAGTATTCCTTCTTAGTATGTTTTCCAATCTCGGTCCTTGTTTGTCTCCTTTATGGGTTGACAGAAGGATTATTGATGCCCTTTGTTAGCAAAGACTAATACATTGTAACCGCTGATGGTTCTCCTTCCGGACTATTCACATTCTTTCCATACCATCAGTCATCCCCTTGTATATATTTTGTGTTTATGTAAATTGTTAATCCAAGGCATTCAAATCATTTTATATTCTTTCGTTTCCTTCACTGGTATCAAATCCTTGGCGTATTTTCAACATGTGCATGGAAACTAGGCTTCAACGAATCTATTCTAGAGAATTTTCCTTGGCTTACGCAAAAGATCCTCACCACCAATTTATTGGTGTTTGTTGTTTCTCTTTGAAAGTGTACAAAGCATTGTCACTTGTGCATTGAAAACTAGATTGCAGTACCTAAACGACCTACTTTGAAAGGATCAACCAACAAAGGAGAAACATGGTGTGAAGCCCTAGGATTTGGCATTTGAAGAAAAGTGTGGCTCTTCTGTGGAGTTTGGCTAAATTTTTTTTCTAGCATCATTCCTTCCTCTTATTGTGTGGAAATGTGGAATTGTTTTCTATTTTTGGCGTGGAGTATTAGTAAATACTTGCACCATTTTTTGTGTTTACGCATAAGAGGAAACATGGAAGGAGTGACATGTGAATACATTTTGATATAAATGTTCTTGTTTTGGATTTTTTTCCTTTTTGAATGAAGACCAAAGACCTTCCTAAAACATGGTAGTTTAGGAAGTTTTTCTTTATTCCTTCTACTATCTATAGACCATGTGGGAAATGTGAATTGGAAGAAGTGTTCCCTTTAGCAATTTGGCATGGAATCACTTAGGAGAAGCATGCAGTGAAAAATTGGTGATGTGCCATATCCATAAAAGGTGGTGTTGTTACAGACTCACAGCACCCCTGGATGCAGATCAGGTATCTAGGTTGATGTTCAAGCATCCAGTGTGATTGCACAATATGGAATCCTTTCTCCAAGTGTGGGACTTGTAAAGATGAGAAAGGATTCTCAAGAGAAGGCTGGTTCTGATTCCTCTGTTCAGATGCACACAAAAATGCAGAGGGTTTACTAAAACCTAATCTAACTTGTCAAGGAGACAGGGTGAGAAAATGCATAGAATAAAACCTAAACTACAGAGGTGATGCACCAAGGAATGTTAGACACTTGTTTTGCAAATCTAACACAGAACACATAGATGCAATACAAACACTATGCACAGGTAACCAAACTGCAATAAGAGATCAAAATAACAACAATAAATACATGAGAGGGTTGAGAATCAATCACAAACATATATATATATATTACTCAAGAGTCGATACAGTACATTGCAGTGGCCAAGAGGCAAAAAATGGCATTACAATCCATATGGGAGGTTTGAAAAGCTCCACAAATTCTCCTGCAAGCAGGGAAGAAGGGAGGATGCAAACCAAGAATGTCTGACCTGTTAAAGGAGCTCCTCCTTACAACATTTACTAAGAAATGAGAGAGGAGAGAGGGGAAATTCAGAATCTACTCCAACCACTTCTTGGTAGCATTTAAATCATCTCATTATGATCCAAGCGGCGGATCCTGGCAAAATGGCGGGCTGTCTAACAGGAGCGACGAGCTGTCTGCTGTATTAAAGTTGATTGTTGAAGCATTACACGCGTCAGAGACATTTTCTTAATTTTCTCCCTCCAAACTGTACCAAAAATGAAATATTGACCCCAGAATCATGTAGATAATTTCAACAGTTTTCCGTTGATATAAAGAAAGTGCAAATCCGAGCTCTGGATCAAAAGATATGAAGGTCTGAAGATTTAGGGCACAAAACAGGTGAAAACGGATTTTTAAATTTCTTTTCTTGCGTTCTGCCATCTGGACGACACGTGGCAGGCTCTGGTCCGCTGAGCAATTCTCTCTCTCCACCTTTTCACAGGTTTTTCTTGTGGACCCCTTAAACTTGGACATGTGGCACTATTTCATTGGTTTGGATCAGTGCTCGAAAACTCACCCCTTTGACTTTTGGACCTTTTTCCTTGGTGACACGTGTCATGTTGTGATTCATCCACGGCTTGCCGGATTTTCACATCCACCGTGTCTTTTTGTCCCAGATGTCCCAGTGCTGTCTGGGAAAAATTCTTTCGTTTCACCCGAAATGGGCTTCCACGTCCCCTTTCTGCCAGTGACACGTGGTGTTATCTGATTGGCTTTCGGCTCCTTCGGCTATCCGCATCCCGCGCATCCCTTTGTCCCACTTGTCCTTGTGCTAAAATTTTCCATTTCGGACGAACTGGCCGGTTCGCGTCCTCCATGCACTCTTGTCCCACTTGCTCTCGGTGAAGGACTTGGACAAATTTTCTTTCTTTCGGCCGATTCGGGCATTTCGCGTCCATTTGTCCCAGATGTCCCTTTGCTTCGCGGGCCGCCTGGAGGCATTTCGACCGAACCGCGCCTTGGTGTCCCACATGTCCCAAATATTTCTAGGACAAGGACTTAGCCGATTTTCACAATTTTTTCTGGCCCAGGCTTATTTTCTGCAACTTCTCGCATTCTCCCAGAGCTCGTTCTTTTTCAGCCTGGGACTTGGGAATCCTGATGTATGTTATCAATTCAACCCTGGGGGGGTGAAATTGGATAACAATTTGGTGACTCAGCGGGGTCATCTACCTGCTAGATGAAAATACCAGTGGCCTTTTAGCGATCCATTGGGCATGGAGTCATAAGCAATGAAATGAGCCTGATACTGCAACTCCTTCTACGAGAGCACGCTGAACTATAAAAACTCAATCCAGGAGCAACAAAACCTATGCCAAAGCACGTAGGGAAACTGAAACCTAACTACAACAAGACAATGTGCATACGCACTTAGAGGAATTAAAATCTAGACTAATATTTACAAGGGTGAACCTTTTATTTTTAGTAGCAATGTTTGAGATAGATTCCATTTACTGGAATCTACAGTTCTTCACCGTCCAATGAGGCCAATTGGAAAGCATTGCTGCTCTTGCACTTTGTGACCATGTATGGGCCACTCCAAATAGCATCAAATTTTGAATGCCTTCCTGGTTTTGCTCTATCCGCATCCCATTTCAACACTAGATCTCCAACTTGAAAAGATCTATCCTTGGCCTTTCTATCGAAGGTTTTCTTGATCAAAGCTTGATCCTTTTCCATTGCTTGGGATGCCTGATTTCTGATCTCTTGTAGCTCCATAAACTCTGCATATCTCACCTCCATGGGCTCAAATTCAAGTAACTCCAGCTGCTTCATGAGTTACAATGTTGGTAACTCAAGTGACATGGGCAAGATTGCCTCTCTTCCATAGACAAGCCTGAATGGAGAGTTACCTGTGGATCTTTTGGGAGTGATCCTATCAGCCCATAAGGCTGATTTCAGCTTGGTGTGCCAAGACTTCTGATTCTCATCAAGAGTTCTCCTAATGATCCTTAACAAGTTCTTGTTTGTAGACTCGGCCTGGCCATTACCCTGAGGGTAATAGTTCGATGAAGTGCTCAGGTAAATACCGTTCTTGACGGCCCACTCAGTCACCTTAGATCCAATGAATGCCAATACATTATCAGAGATTATTGTGGCAGGTACACAAAATCTGGTTGTTATTTCCTCATAAAAGTCTAGGATGCTAGACTCATTTGCCTCTTTGAGTGCTACTGCTTTTGTCCATTTGGTGAAGTAGTCGGTGGCTGTCAAAATCCATTTATGCCCTTGGCTTGAATTGGGGTTAATGACTCCAATGAAGTCCAAACCCCATTATATGAATGGCTGGTCAACTGAGATTGGATGCAATGGAAGGGCAGAAAACTTCTCTTTTCCTGTGAAGAATGCACAATTCTTACACCTCTTGATACATGCATAGCAATCACTAAAGATGTTAGGCCAATAATAACCAGCCTTCATGATTTTTAGAGCTGTCACTCTTGGTGCAAAATGGCCACCAGCTGGTCCACCATGAAACTCTTCCAACACCCTTTGAATCTGATTTGTGGTAATGCATCTCAGCAGCACTCCATTCACGTCTTTCTTGAACAAAACTCCATCAACAATGGTATACGGAACAACGTGTAACCTGAAGTGTCTCCTTTGGGTCTTGTTCATCTCTAGGGGGCACTGGCTTGTACCTAGGAAGTGCATAATATCTTGGGTCCAGCAAGGAGTGGGGGAAGCATCATCTTCTTCTTGATTGCCACTTGGCTCATGATTGTCCTGGACTGTCAAAACAACCTCTTCTTCGTTGCATACTTCCTTTTGCTTCCCCAAAACCAGTTGCTCACATAGTCCTTTCCCTCTTACCAGTTTGGTGATCTTGATATCAATGTCATACTCCATGACACGGGTGATCCAACCTGCCCTTTTCTCATTCAAATCCTTGTTGAGGAGGAAGTCTTTAACTCCAGCATGTGAGACCAGCAACTGGACCTTGTTGTTTGAGACTAAATTCTTGAATTTCTTCAAGCTTCTGATTACTACAAGTACATGCTTTTCAATAAAAGAGTACCTCACCTCGCAGTCATCTAGGCTCTGGTTGAAAAAGGCAATCAGCTACTCATCATTATCTTTGTTCTGCTATACCAGAATGACAGAGATAGTGTCATCACCTCCAAATGCATAGAGGATGAAATCCTTGGAGAAGTCTGGGTTAATGAGAGTTTGTGCTTGAGAGATAGCTTCTTTGATTGCCTCAAAACTCTCCTTGCCTTCTGCTGTCCACTTAAAATCCATGCTCTTCTCTAACATTTTGGTGATGGGCTTGACAAGGGTTGCAAAATCTGGGATAAACCTGCGGACAAAATTGATCCTTCCCAAGAAGCTTTGAAGAGCCTTCTTATGACTTGGCAATGGTAGTGCTCTTATGGCTTCAAATCTCTCTGGGTCAATTGCCAGTCCCTCTTTTGAGACAATATGGCCAAGGAGCTTTCCTTCATGTGCAAGGAAGATGCACTTCTTGGGGTTTAAAGACACTCCGAACTTTCTACACCTCTGAAACACTTGCCTGAGGTGAAAGAGATGGTCTACTGCATTCTTAGAGAATATAGTGATGTCATCAAGGTATATCAGCACTATCTTGTTGATCAAGCCCTTGAACGCCATGTCCATTGCCCTTTGAAAGGTAGCACCAGCATTTGACAGCCCAAATGGCATCTTCTTGTAAGCATACATGCCCCATTTAGTTGTGAAGGCTGTCTTGAATTGGTCCTCTTCTTTTACCATCACCTGATTATACCCTGAGTAGCCATCTAGGAGAGAGAATCTCTCTGAACCGGATACTACTTACAATATTTGCTCCATGGAAGGGAGTGGATAATGATCCTTGAGAGATGCCCTATTGAGGTCGCAGAATTCCACACACAACCTGATTTCTCCGTTCTTCTTCCTGACCGGAACCAAGTTAGCAACCCAGCTTGAGTGCTTGATCGGGAATATAATGCTTGCCTCTATTAGCTTATTTAGCTCTTTCTTCATCAGAGGCTCAATGTGAGGGTTGACTGGTCTCTACTTCTATCTGATGGGCTTAGCATCTAGATCCAATTCTATGGTATGTTGTGCCAAATTTGGAATGAATCCTCTCAAGTCTTCATAGCTCCAAGCAAAGACATCTAGAAATTCTTGGCAAAGCTGAACAAAATCATATTTCTCTTGTGAGGTACTTACTTTGCCAATCTGCAATGTTTTGCCTTCTTCCACTAAAATAGGCTCTGAATCCTCACCCTTTACTTGAATTTTTTCCTTCTCCTTCCGGAACTGATCATTCGGGTTGAAGATTGACTCCAAGGTTATGAGGCCTTTTGGTAATTTGTTAGTTCTCAACTGCACCACTTGGTCACCATACTGCTGATGCAACTTGTCTTGATTCCTGGTAGAGAACTCAGCTTCTTCTTGTAGGAAATTGATGATTTGTTGGTCATTCTCAAACACTTACCAACTGACATTGTTATCCGGCACTGAAGGCCTCACAATCACGTGGATGTTTGGTTGTACCTTGTCTTGTTGAATGCTTTTCGTAATATCAAAGGCTGCCCCTACTGCTGCAAGCCTTCCAGCAGCTTGATTCTCTTTCCTGGGAATGGATTCGATGCCAAAACCTTCAAAATATTCCATGAGGTCCCACACCCTGTTCTTGTAGTACCTGAGTAGATCATTCTTGGCAGTATGCCGTCCCTTGACCTGATTTACAATCAATTCACTGTCCCCAAAGACTTGCAGATTATTTATTTTTCTCTTGATTACCCAATGCATCCCTTGCACCAAGGCTCCATATTCAGCAGTGTTATTGGAGCATGCAAATTGAAATCTAAAATCTGAATAGTACTTTATTCCTTGGGGTGAAACAAGCATGGCTCCACCTCCTGCACCTTACCTACTCCTTGATCCGTCAAAAAATAGCTGCCATACCTCGTTGTCATCATTATGGCTTGGCTTGGTGATGCTAGGAACAGGTTGATTTTATTCATGTATACAATAGACTCCAAGCTCAGATTCTTCTACTTCTTGATAGGGATCAAAAGCATGTATCTTGTTTGCCCATTCATCAAGAGTTAGGTCTGGGATACTTCCAACCTTGGTGTCAGCCTCATCAGTACTAGGGTGATCTTCTTGATCAAATGCTGAGCAATTGGCATTAATCTGACTTGGGGTGTAAGGCTCAATATGGAAGTTTGCAATGGGTTCAGATCTGATTATGGCCTTAGTTCCATACCTTGTTCTAAACAACATGTGAGACCAATCAGCAGACAAATACCCTCCAATCTTGGCTGTGAAGTCCCTTGACAAGCAAAGGGCAAAGAGTGGTGGAAGGTCTATGATTGATACATCTTGTAAGACAACAACATTTGGACATGCATGCAAGGTAAGACTCAAGTTTTTAATCACTCCAACTATTGCTATTGCTGTCCCATCCAATTTCACTACTCCTTTAGATATTACTTCATATTCGAGACCCAGCATTTCAGCTATTTGCTTGGGCATCACGGAGCTACTTGCCCCGGAATCAATCATGCAATTGTGTACTAGTTTATCCCCAATGATTAATGAAACATAGAAAGGAGGGGGCTTCAAAATTTTACCTTGTTGTCCTCCATGAATTCCTTTAGGATGGGAAAAATTTGTAAGCACTTTGTCTTGCATCTGAACCCGCTGATTCGAAGTTGTCCAATCCTTCATAGCAGCTTGTAGCAGATCTCTTTGGCCTGGGATAGATAGGGATTCCCACATTGATATGTTAACATTTGTCTTCTTCATCTGATCAATGATACTGAATGGTGATGAAGAATCTCTCTACTGTCCCTTGGTTTGCATGTTTACTCCCTGCACGTGGGCAGCAACAGCTGACATTTGAGTTGGCCTAGGGGTTGTTCTTGGCTGCCCTTGTGTATTTGAAACTGGACTCTGCTTGCCAATCATTTGTGGAGCTGTGGAAGGTTGTGGATTGGCTGGGGCTAATGGCTATTCTTCACCCAGATTCCTCCTTTTTGACCTTGCGTTGGCTGCAACACCTTGAGAAACTGCCTGATTCATGCCACAGAAATCTTCTGCTTACCAGTTCACCAATGTAGTGTCATTTGGGGCTGATTGCTGTTGGAATGTTTCTGGTTGTTAGTTGTTTCCTTGACTACCCTCGCCCTCCACACCGTTAGTTGTCACCATTAGTGCTTGATTGAGAGCACCATTGAAGCACATGGATTGGTTGTGAGGCTCGTTGCATGGAAAGCACCAATCGTATTCCTGAGCAATGTTGTTCTGTGTTGGCACTAATGCCTTAGAGGCATATATGGCATTTGGATTATAGGGCTGGAATGGTCTATTAGCAGGAGGCCTTACTTGGCTTTGATTTTGATTCATATTTGTAGTTGGATTAGGTGGTCTTTGTGGTTGGTATGGCTGCCTATTAGGCTGAGCTTGAGGTTGATAAGAAGGTCTGAAACCTTGGGCTTGCTACCTCTTAATAGTAACTAGCTCATTTCCCAAATTTTGCAACTATTTCATGACCTCTTGGAGTTCATTTAAAGAACTTGGAGATGAAGTGGAAGCTTCATTCGAACTCTAATTTCTAGGAGTGGGAACAGGAGCCAAAGTGGGTGCTTGACTAGTGCTTGGATTTTCTAAGTTTGGATACAAGGGCATAGGAGGCCTAGGAGCTAGTTTAACAGCTTGAATAAGACAGTTTTCGGCTCTAATGGCAATGCTATAAGCCATAGGGATTGTTGTGCCTCCCATGGATTGAATTAACATAGAAATATCAAAATTCAAAGCTTTAAGGTAATATAGAAAAGCACCTCCTGCTGTTGGCCTGACTGCCACTAGAATCCTATCCCAAGACCTTTGAAATCTGAAGTTGAAGTCAGTCAGCTGCTCGTTGGGGGCTCTCTTGATAGTTGTCAACTGCTCCAAAAGAGACAAGTTGTCTCCCTTCTCTCCAAATTTCTCATGAAGTGCAATGCACAACTGATTCCAGTTTGTAATAGAACCAGCCCCAAGGCTCCTAAACCATTGCAATGCTTTACCCTTGAATGAAGATGCAAGTAATTTGACAGCCACTTGCATTTCATCGATTTCATGGATTGCACAAAGGTTAGCAATATCTTTAACATGATCACCTGGAGTAGTCTGATTTTCTCTAGTGAAGTAGGGAATGTTCTTCAAGGATACAATAGGAACTGGATGTTGTGCATTGAGAGCAAGTGGGCTGCTGCCTGTGAAGTTGATGTAGGGGTTGTTCTGAGCCATTCTAATTGGTCTTAAAACCCTTGTATATTGAAAGAAAGGCCTATCAGGTGGAGGAGTTGAGAGAGTTCTGTTTGGTGGAGATGGAGACCTTTGAATCCTTCTTCCTCTTTACCTTCTTCTCGGAGATAACTGCAGGTATTCAAACAACACCTCTTCTTCTCTGACTCTTGACCTTGTGGTGATTCTTCTCATGAGTTTTCAGGCCTGCACTGCTGAAACCAGTTGATTCTTCCCCTTGGAGTCACCAAATATGCAAATAATATCTCTTATAAGCAAGAAAACTACAACAGATGCATATCAACTTTGCTGCAATAAAAATGAAACCTCTAGTGTCCCACCAGGCGTGCCAAAACTATTGTTGCAGACTCACAGCACCCCTGCATGCAGATCAGGCTTCTAGGTTGATGTTCAAGCATCCAGTGTGATTGCACAACATGGAATCCTTTCTCTAAGTGTGGGACTTGTAAAGATGAGAAAGGATTCTCCAGAGAAGGCTAGTTCCTATTCCTCTGTTCAGATGCACACAAAAATACAGAGGGTTTACTAAAACCTAATCTAACTTGTCAAGGAGACAGGGTGAGAAAATGCATAGAATAAAACCTAAACTACAGAGGTGATGCACCAAGGAATGTTAGACACTCGTTTTGCAAATCTAACACAGACCACATAGATGCAATACAAACACTATGCACATGTAACCAAACTACAATAAGAGATCAAAATAACAACAATGAATACATGAGAGGGTTGAGAATTAATCACAAACATATATATATTACTCAAGAGTCGATACAGTACATTGTAGTGGCCAAGAGGAAAAAAATAGCATTACAATCCATATGGGAGGTTTGAAAATCTCCACAAATTCTCCTATAAGCAGGGAAGAAGGGAGGATGCAAAACAAGAATGTCTGACCTGTTAAAGGAGCTCCTCTTTACAATATATACTAAGAAATGAGAGAGGAGAGAGGGGAAATTCATAATCTACTCCAACCACTTCTTGGTAGCATTTAAATCATCTCATTATGATCCAAGCGGCAGATCCTGGCAAAACGGTGGGCTGTCTAACAAGAGCGGCGAGCTGTCTGCTGTATTAAAGTTAGTTGTTGAAGCATTACACGTGTCAATTACGTTTTCTTAATTTTCTCCCTCCAAACTACACCAAAATGTAATATTGACCCCATAATCATGTAGATAATTTCAATAGCTTTCCGTTGATATAAATAATGTGCAAATCCGAGCTCTGGATCAAAAGATATGAAGGTCTGAAGATTTAAGGCACAAAATAGGTGAAAACGGATTTTTAAATTTCTTTTCCCACATTCTGCCATCTGGACATGTGGCAGGCTCTGGTCCGCTGAGCAATTCCCTCTCTCCACCTTTTCACGGGTTTTTTTTGTGGAACCCTTAAACTTGGACACGTGGCACTACTTCATTGGTTTGGATCAGTGCTCGAAAACTCGCCCCTTTGACTTTTGGACCTTTTTCCTTGGTGACACGTGTTATGCTGTGATTCGTCCACGGGCCTGCCAGATTTTTGCGTCCACCGCATCTTTTTGTCCCAGATGTCCCAGTGCTGTCTAGGACAAATTCTTCCGGTTCGCCTGAAATGGGCTTCCACGTCCCCTTTCTGCCAGTGACAAGTGGCGTTATCTGATTGGATTTTGGCTCCTTCGGCTATCCGCGTCCCCCGCGTCCCTTTGTCCCACTTGTCCTTGTGCTAAAATTTTCCGTTTCAGCTGAACCGGCCGGTTCGCATCCTCCACGCACTCTTGTCCCGCTTGCTCTCGGTGAAGGACTTGGACAAATTTTCTTTCTTTCAGCCGATTCGGGTATTTTGCGTCCATTTGTCCCAGATGTCCCTTTGCTTCGCGGGCTGCCTGGAGGCGTTTCGGCCGAACTGCACCTTGGTGTCCCGCATGTGCCAAATATTTCTAGGACAAGGACTTAGCCGATTTTCACAATTTTTTCTGGCCCAAGCTTATTTTCTGCAACTTCTCGCATTCTCTCAGAGCTCGTTCTTTTTCAGCCTGGGACTTGGGAATCTTGATGTATGTTATTAGTTCAACCCTGGGGGGGTGAAATTGGATAACAGGTGGTTGTGCGTGAAGCTTATGTCTTCAAATATATTCACCAACAAGCTTACAAAGGATCAAAAGATGTATACATGTTCTGAATAAATTGATCCTTGAATATATATCTACTAATTAAGAAGAAACATAATGGAGGTTGGATGATATACAAAGGATGGAGGATGACTGACATCCTCTCATCCATCACCTATGATGGGGTTGCAATATGGATTTGGTGATGGTTTTGTTTTTGTTGAGCTTAGTGTGTTATTTTTTTGGTGTATGTTGTTTAATTAAGATGCAGAGCATTTTCCATTTTGGTACCTCCTGAATGAAGGAAATTGTGAGGATTGAAAAGCACTAGGTATGCTTGGTTCTTGTGTAAAGGTTTTGTGGAAATATGAGAAACCATCAAAGTGTATTGTTGAGGAATTAGGTAACGTCTAGGTTCATGGTGAGCCTGCAATTAGAAAACCATATGGGTTCATGGTAATCTAGGGAAACCTAAAACCACCAAGGTGTTCTCAAGGTTGGATGTGCTCAGGTCATATCCAGGTTTGTGGTAATACTTTGGGGAAAAACTAATGTGTCACCAAGACCAAGAAGCCAGATGCTGGCATGCCACCTCAAAGGTGAGTAGGCAACATTGAGAGTGTAATGAAATTTTTATTGTGTTTGGAATAAGAGGGGGGGTCCATTATCTTAAAATATGATGTTTGTAGAAAAAATGTATTAAGAGGGGAATTTCAGAAAAAAAATGATACATTACAACTGTTGATGGTTCTCCTTTCAAACTATTCACCTTCCTTCAAAACCATTGGTTAACTCCCTATATATATTCATTGTTTGTGTATTGTTAATTCAAGGCATTTGAATCGTTTTATATTCTTTTGTTTCCTTCACCCTAGAACTGAAAATTTGGGTCCTCATTCAATTTTTTGAGTCTATTTAAAGCATTTATAACTAGAATGGGGTGTCTATCTCAAAGGTTCCATCCTTGGACCTCGTCACACTCATGAAAGCTTCCCCGCCCTTTCCTGATTGCATGGTGCAGTTGAAGACTTTTGCTGGCTCTTCATCGCCTTTCTCATCAAGATTGCAATGCTTGGTTTGGTGGACCAATTATAGGTTGAACTATAGGGTTTCTTGGTCATTCCCCCTTTGTTTTTTATGTTTTTGGCTCTATGTTTTTACAGGCTTGGATGATTATGTTACATTTTGTCTTCATTGTTTACAGTCTTTCATACTAGTTTTTGGTTTAGTATGTACCCCTTCATCAATCTAATATTTTGATAATTATATGGTAGGGACCCATCAACCCTTTGGTTCATAGCTCTTGTCAAAATCATTTAACTATCTAAAAAATAAAATTATGTAATTTTTCCCTAAATTTATTTGGGAAGAACTTTCTGTATAATGTGAGTGACTATCTTAATAAAGTTATTTTGTATAATGTGTGTGTGATTCACTAAAATATGAAATTATTTTATATTCTATAGTTAATCTAAAATTAAGGAAAACAATAAATAACAACTAAATGTGTAGAGAAAATTACCCAAACAACTAAGTAAATAAAAATGTGAAACCCAAATTAACAATTAGGGTTGGAAAGAAATCAACTGAATTGACATACTTACTCGATTATATCGCAAAGATGGATAGAGAAATGGGAGGAGGAAACAACTATGCAAAAGTCCTAAGAAGTGTAAATCTAGGTAATCTGAGTGGACTGGGATACCTGGATAGGTACAACAACACTTGTGGGCTCCCTAGTCTGAGATATGGGAGCCTTGGTATGTGAAAAATCTTTGTAACCTTCCTCCAAGGTGTTGCTTGATGGTATCCTGCATCCTCTTCCTTTCACACTAAATTCCCTATACTCAGTTGTATGTCACTGGTAATTAGTGATGAAGAAGAGACATCCTATGTAATGTGATGCATATGAACCATCCTTGTGCCTTGTGATAAAGCTATATGGATGAAAATGTAGCCTTAGATGGATGCAACCTTTCATGATGATAGTAGTGATTAGCACTTGATCCCTCATTATGGTATCATAACTTTATATTTATATGGTTCTCTTGTTCTAATTTTGTAATTAACCTTGAAAATGCTAACCACTAAAAAGTTGAGAAGCTCAAATAGTCAGAAAGTGCCCAAAAAGTGGCAAGAAAGTGTAGAAAGGATAAGGGCACCCGAATGGGACAAGGGTGCCTAAGGTACCCTAGTATTGGGATGGATGCCCCATTCAAAGGTAAAATGACATCAAATGACAAAAATAGATTGGGAAAGTATGTGCTGAAGGTTGAAAGTGATGAAAGAAAGAAAAATAAAATGGCAAAAGACATGGGTTAATTAGTACTTTCTTCACTCAAAAACCATATGAATAGTAGTATGAGACTAGAACTAAATAATGTCTAAAGTGCATTTTTTTGTGACTCCATTTTCATCCACTTTATGTTGGTGAGTGGAAATCTTGGTAACATAATGTAGATAGATATGCGTACCTGATGTCCACGTAGAGTGATGTAGGTAGTGTGTTGATGGAATAGAAAAAACATGAAATGAGAAAATAGTGGAGCGTGGAAACTTAAGATGGAAAAGAATAAAAATTGGTGAGAGTGAACCTAGGGTAGAAACACGTGTGTAGTTATCAATGTGTGTTGTGTACCTGCATGGTTAGTATCATGTGTGCTACTGTAAAATGTTGTTGTTGACATCATTTGTTAGAGTTGCTTGTTTTTGTTGATTTCTTACTTCTCATATGGTTGGAACTGCCAAGACAAGATGATTAAAAATTCAAATACACATGTATATTTTTCAAAAACACATGTATCTAGTCAAAAATATTGTAATATAAATATGAAAAATTATAAAACGAACATGTGCACCTGAACCATGGTGTGAGAGAGAGTATAGAGAGAATATCCCGTATTGTAATTTTTTTTGGCGATCTCATGCCTTCCTGACTTAAGTAGTGTAGGGAGAAAGCTACATTATTCTCCAACTTTTAACTACTTCCCTAAAGTTGTGTGAAGATATATATGTACTTCCTAGTTTTTTGGGTGATCCGATGTCACTGGCCGAAGTAGTGTAAGGAGGAAATCTATTGTATGCTCCCTGTAACTACTCCCTAGAATGCTAAGGGAAACCTACCCTATAATAGATATTATGTATGGGGTTCATAGACTGGTATTAACCAACTTGTTGTATA